>VNJW01002685.1:0-179762 GCA_008042615.1 Drosophila auraria
ATGGATATATGCCAAAGCCTATAAGTCTAGAAACCAATATAATGGATTACTGGAAAGAAAACAAATTTCAGTTTCCAAATTTGTATGAGCTTGCAAAGGTAGTGCAATCAACTCCTGCAACTCAAGTAAGTGTAGAGAGGTCCTTTTCTGCACTGAAATTAATGCTGACGGATCAGAGGTGCAACCTGGGTGCCGACTCCTTACAAAAATTAATGTTTGTGAAACTAAATAAATACACATAAAGACTTGAAGAAAAACTTAACAAAAACCATTTTTTCTTTATTATTATTATTTTTGCTTGTTCCCTTAGATGAACTTTATAAGATGGTTAAATAATAACTTAAAAAAAAGGCATACCAAAGCCGAAAATTGAAAAAGAGTTTTATTTTGGAGCAAAAAAATAAAACTCTCAAATAATAGTAATTTGAGAGTTTTATATTTTTGCTCAGCTATTATGATTACTACCAGATTTTTATAAAAATACTCAAAGGTAATAATTATTTTCAAAGAAAATAAAAAAAATTGAAATTTTAAAAATCAGGACGAATATGCGACAATTGGCCAATAAGAATAATAATGGTGCAATTGATGCCTCCGTAGCTTAATTGTAAGTCAGTGATTTTTTTATGTAAAAATTTAGAAATAAGCATTATTTTCGGTCCCTGGTTGAAATGCCTTTTTTCTGACCTATTTTGATTGGGAAAATATTTTAAAAATTAATTTAACTTTCAAAGAAAAGTCTTGGAGTCCTTAAAAGTGGGAAAACATATTAAGTTTATAAAATAAATATTTCTAAGCTTTCTATGTCAAGGAATTAATAGTTAACACACATTTTAAGGATACTTTTCTTTATTAAAGGTAAGTAGATTTCATCATTGAATTGTTTTTGACCTACAAAACACAATATACTATTGGATTTTTCATAAATTCATTACCTTCAACCATTTTATGAAATAAAATTCATGGTAAATCTGAATAAAACTCATAATACATTTTTTTCTATAAATGTTTGTTTGTAGTTGGCTTTATTTTCTATATTTAAAATTTTAATACTTGGGATTTAAAAAGTTTACCCCATTAAATGCTTAGATATCTTCCCGAAAAAATATGTTTTCTATTTTAAAAAAGATATTAAAAATTCGTTTAGCCCCCTTCGAATATCCCATCTTCACCTCTGATGATTACCTGGCCCCTGGACATTTCTGCTAAAGATATTTCGCATTGATTTGTGGCTGGCTAACTCTTCCTCCTTCTCCTAAGCACAATAAAAAGGCGATTTGAAAGATTGCGGAAATTGAGTGCGCCACCTGAAGTGGAGCACAACGGTTGCCTTCGAGCGGGAAACTCGAAAAATGCTGCGCCTGCGCTGCCTGCCCTTGCCAGGCCATGTCCACACTTTTCATGGTTGTCTGGGCCTTATGGTCGTCATTATACCATTGTTCTCGGCTGCCCCGACATTGTTACAGACAGCCTGCCACCCGGCTTTGTTATGATTATGAAATGGAAGCCCCCCTGCTGGGGCCAGGCAAATGAGCTGACATTTCAGTGTCATGAAGTACAGTGGTTTCCTTGATTTGGAGTCAAAAGAAAGGCACTTATTAGCTGATATAATTTCTAAAAAATTAAAATTATTGTTTTGTTGAATTAAAATAAATTTTTAAAGTACAGAAAAGATTTTAAGAACTTACTTTAAGCCTTAATTTCTGTTTAACCTAATAACTAGACCTTTTAAGGATTTGATGGTAACTTCAAATTGTAACTTCCACAGACAAAGCAATTATTTTTCCTTATCGCGTTTTCTGTGTAGCCTCAAAATTAATTCCATAAAATTTACAAGCCATTTATGCTTTACATTTTCATTCCCCAGAAATAATAACCACCTTTCTATACAATTTCCCAGCAAAACGCCCTGCCTTTGAGTTTAGGTAAACGCCCACTTTTCGGAATTCATAACTACTTTATGTTTTCTCCCAAAATTTTCTTTTGCAACTCTTGCTAAATGGTTTTCGCCGAAAGTTGCAAATCGACTGCTTTTGTGGTTGGAAAGTTACTTTTGCCAACGACCGAAGGCCCAGTGTGCTGTCGAGGGGCAAAACTGCTTAGAATGCACAAATCGGCGAGACAAGCTAATGAGACAGGCTCCTGACGGAAGATGTATCTATATGCTTTATAGCATAGATAGCTCGGCGCTGCAGCTACTTTGACATGCTAAAATATCTTCACGCTGGCACGTTTCTGGCATTATAAACACATTAGGTATTCAGAGAACATTTTCATTTGCTGCCACACGACGGCGATGGAGTTTTGGATGGAGTGAGCTCTCTTCCAGCAGGTTTATTAATTCGATTGGGAATGCATTTTCGCCGAAATTGCTGCTGCCTTTTGCCTGGGCCTCGGCCTCGGCCTCGGAGTGTGCTAAACATTTGCATAATTGAGTGTTGTCAGGGGGAAATAGCGATAGAGAGCGGTAGAGTTGGGAAATCGTACGCCAGGTGTAATTGCATCCTCTTTGGCTGCAAAGTTGCCAAAAGGGTTGAGACCAAAAATTGCCAAAGGATAAACTGTCGTTTCGGGTACTGCCACTGCCGGCAATCAAATTCAATCAATTTAATTAAGCCAACCGAGGGCGGGGCCGCATTCGTAATAGAAGAGCAGCTCCGGCGCAGCCAGTGCGGCGTATACGCAATGTGGCAGGGAATTGTGCTTTATTTTTAACGCGTTACGCACGTAGAGCGATGCTAAAAATATAATGGTGTATACACTTGTCTTTATATAGCCGCCATAATATCGAGTAACAAACGTCGCACCAACGCACATGGGCGAAATCCTCCTCACTCTCTCTATCTGGCCAGAAAGGAAGTGAGTTCCCTGCTCTTCGCCCCGCCAGCAACATAATAAAGCGGCCATAAAGCAACAGAACGTGCTAACAACACGTACAAATGAGCCAAAAGGGATGTGCCTTACGAGGTCCAGTTTTGGTTGCTGTTTGGGCGAAAAACTATTTCTCGGAAAAGTCGTTTTCTCTGGGAAAATTCGGACAAAATGAAAGGGAAATGGACAGAAGGAGGGAGCTAGGCTGTAACTATTTAATTCCGTAACTCCTAAGCTTACCTAGGATACAAAGTAATTCTCAGCAGAGTTTACCATATTAAGAGTATTAAGAATTCCCCTGAAATATAGATTTATTTGAACAAATTAAACACTGCAGAGATCAATTAACTCCTCAATTATTTAGGTTTAATTGAAAATCAAATGAAGTTCAGCTTTACTAGGAATTCCCATAAAATATTCTCGACCTATTAGATTTTCTGCCTAATAAAAATATATAGATAAGTACATAATAACCTTTTCGGAGTTATAAAAGAAAATAATGTTTTATTTATGGTACATTTATATTTTCTGCTAGAATAGAATGTAATCCAAGATATAAAATAAGTAGAACCCTGCCCTGTATTGATAGTAACCTTCACAAAATATTAATATCTCCTTTCTCTTCCGCCAATCATACATATATGCCATGCTAAAGTTTTCGGGAATGTCCCTGACGGTAGATGATGTTGCTCCAGTTGCTTTGGGGGCTTCCAGAAATTTGTAATTCCCAAACGAGGCAGCGCAGCATTCTCATGCTAAACACGAACCAAGAGCGATTTACTGGCACTTTTTCTTTATTTTCCTCGACTCCATATCCCGGCGAGTAGAGAGTATGTGTGTGTGTATATGGGAGTGTGTCAAAAGGCAGACAGCATAAATAACACGAGCCGCAAAAGAAGAAAAGATGCCCAACAAGGGCGAGGAAAAACACGTGCAAAAAAAAGCAGCTTG
Organism: Drosophila auraria; assembly: GCA_008042615.1. Taxonomy (NCBI): domain Eukaryota; kingdom Metazoa; phylum Arthropoda; class Insecta; order Diptera; family Drosophilidae; genus Drosophila; species Drosophila auraria. Next base: position 3,823 of record VNJW01002685.1, read on the forward strand.
CTTTTCCTCTTGTTTTGCGTTTCCTTTCCTTTTTTTCTTTTTTAAAGGCAGCCGCTTGATAATAAAAATCAAATAAAGCCGGGCCAAGTCGAAGAAGTGACTGAAACCGCAATGCCAAGGAAAGTGAGGCTGGGAAAAGGGCAATGGAAAGTAAAATTTCACACACGCGCCATCGCAAACAACAGGGGAAAAAACGAGAAAGAAAACGAGGGCAGGGCGGGCAGGAAAAACACGTAAATAAATAAGAAGCGTGAACTTGAATTGATTTGCTTAAGAGTGTTAGCCCCAGCCACTTCTTGTTAGGCGTAAAAACATCATAATTATAACGAGGTAGCAATTTGTATCGCTCGGATCCGGGCAACGGGGCGTATGAGCGACGCGCTCAGCGGACAGGCACAACGCGGCGGATGAGCAACACGCTCGTAAGGAAATTTTTTATGGCACACACGGGCATAAAATTTAAACCGAATGTCAAGAGAAAAAGGTTAAATGCAGCTGTAAAAATTCATGCGGGGAGCTGCAAAAAAGATTTATGAAAAATTGGCTTTTGTTGTTATGGCCGTGTTTGTTGGTCCTCGTTGTTGTGGTTGCCTTTCCCCCCACTGCGTCGAGGGGCTTCTCTTTGCAAGTAAACAAGATAACATGGCCGAATAACACACACAAGCAGGCGGCACACTCATCCCGAGACTCACACACATACGGTCGAAGGTCCGTGAACGGAAATGAAAATGTGAACTTTATGTCAGAACTCGGCTTTTTTAACGCTGCCGCTCGACCTTCTTCGCCGCCCGCCATTCGTTAGGATATCCGCTTGGGCCTTGCCCTTTTTTTTCCACCGTGCAGGCCACATTTTTATCAACTAGAATAAATAAATCAAAAACTATATGGCCTGAGGTCAGCAAAGGTTTATCCCCTTACATGCACGGCGAAAAATTAAGGGCATATCAAAGTTTTAAGTAGAAATGTAACTATTAAAAGCAAGAAATAACCTTAACAATAACAAAAATTATTACAAGTCATAATAAAGTAAGGAGAGTTGCTTTTTTCCTGTTTTAAACTAATATTATCTATGATTTTTATTATAAAACTATTAATTATATTTTATACTTTAATAACATTTTAATTTTTCAAGTATACTTCTATAAAGGAAGTCCCATAAATGTAATATTTTTTATCTTTCCCCTTTTTTAAAAGGTGAATCAAATCTGTTTTAAAATAGTAACTTATTTCCCTAAATTTATTTATTAATCCTCTTTTTTTCCCTTTTTTTTAATATGCAAAAGAAAAAAATATATTTAAAAACATGCAAGAACATGGCAAAATAATAATCTCAACTGCCATAATTTTCCATTCTCGGTTTCATGTTGAATTGAATTTTATCTGTTGACCGCAAAATAAACAAAGATGCCAAAGCAATTTTGTGGCCAATGGAAACAACAACAAATTATGTGTGTGTTGTGTGTGTTTATGCATAGATAGTTTCACATTGGCCAACATGGGTTAACTGGGTTAAAATGACAAACGCAATTGGGCACAGCAACAATAAAAACAACAACCGCAAGCATAGTATGTCTAACACATTTTTGTTAAACATTTGTTGGCCTTTCTTCGGGTTCTCCTTTTCTCTCTCTATCAGCACAGTGGACTCTCGATAGGGTGAATAGCTTAGGAACTACAAGTTTTTGTTGTCAACTTTATGAAAAAAAACATAAGAAAATATGTAAGAAGAGTTTCAGATGAGAAAACAAGTTTTTAATTAATAATTCTTTTAACTTTTCTGTAATAACTAAACTGTTTTATTGTCACAAAGTCTTTATTTGCTGTTTAAATTCCTGGAGTCTTCTCCTTTTTTAATGATTCTTAAATACATTAATTTATTCTGTTATTATTTAATTAAATATATATCCTTATTTGTTTAAGCTAATTATAATTGTTTACAATGCATTTCCTCTATTAAATCTGCACTGTATTCTTGTTTTTATATTTTGTTATTGCACATTTCTCGTTTGGCCATGCTTCCCACATAAATGTTATTTCATTTTTATTGGCCTTTTACAAATTTGTGCTCTGTTCTTGTTTATGTTTATGCATTTTAATGGCACAGTAACCGGCAGGCAGCCAAGTCGAAAAAGTTGAAAAATTTTGGCAAGTGAAGCGGCCTGCAAGCAGCCGGCGCTTGGCAGACGTCTGATCTTTGGCCCCTGGCCACCGCCTCCGAATCAAACCCCTCTGACATCCCGACCCTGGCACAATATCAAAGTCAAATTGCGTGTAAAATTCTGATGCTGATGATGCAGACGATGCCGCCTGCGAAGCCAAATAAAATCATCAGCAGCGGAAAATGTTGAAACCAATTCAGGTCTGATGACTAAATGATGAGCCAAAATGATGGGCAGAAAAGGGCCGGCATCTCGAGAATTTAGAACAAATTCGTCATGTTTCCAGGTCATTAGAGTTATTTATTGAATCAATTTGATTAGCCGAATTCAACAAGCAAAGTCTACACAGGATATTTAAATTGTTTAAAGCGAAAAAATGCCTTTTTACGATTATTTTTTCTCTTTTTTTGTCGTGGAAATAGAAATCATATAAATCTATTCTTTTTCTGTTAAATATTTTTTTGCCATTTTATGGGATACAAAAATTGTTTAAATAATCATAAGCTAACAAAAAATGTCAGCATATGTAGTTAAAAATAATTATTCCATAAATATGACCGAGAAAATAATAACCTTTTTTATTTGTTTGTTTTCTCGCAATGCCAAGCTCATAAAACTAAATAGATAAATTATTTATGTCATCAGTTTTTATGGCGTAAAAAGAACAATAATAAAAAAACACAAATGGCTGAAATATAGGATTTTAAACAACTTCAATTCGCAAAAAATGTGCTTTTTCAGCTTCCATCGATTTTATTATTAATTACTTCTTTATAAATAATCACACTCTTAAAATGATTAGCCTGAAAAATGAGTTTAAGGGAAGCTCAAGCTTTAATTACTACCCCTTCTTGCCTGTAATTGTTTCTATCAAAAGATAACGTTTATGTTCGTTCCCTGGGATTATTAGCTAGTCATCCGAACAGATTGTTCCCCCTCTCCCCAGGCAGCTCTAATTGCATTCGATTTTCCCCGTAACCCTCCTTTCCCCGTAGACCTTGGCAGCTACAATTTCAAATACCCGTGATATTCGAGCGGAAGACTCGGGGAGAGGAGGGGAGTTCGGAGGACGACGGCTGGGGAGATGGAACAGACTCGGCAAATCCCTTGTAATCCGAGCCGGAGGAAGAAATCACAGTCGCAATCCTTTGGCTCTGGATGACTGCCACTCAGGAGTGTCGCTGGCGAGAAGAAGTTCGGTCGAAAGTTGTTGAAAAATTGCAAACGTTAATCAAAGTTAAGCGGCGGCGCAGCGTCGTCGGTGCCGACGTCAAAGTTAATTAAATTACAAAGTTATTTAATACTTTGGAATCGTTGCCGAGGTGAGGGAATGGATGGAGAAGGTACCAGCAGGAGCCAGTGAAGCATCCAGCCAGGCAACATCTGCTCCCGTGAACTCTGCCCCGTGCATCATTCGTCCTTCGCCATTCTTCCGGGCAACGTGTGGCAGCCCTTAATGAAATGTAATTGAAATGAATTTATTTTTCTCACACTTTTTCGTGGACTGTCTGTAATGGAAGCATTTCGTGTGCAGCAGCCTTAATTCATTTTCAGTCGGGCACTGACCAGTTAATCTCATCCTCATCGGACTCCGAGTCCAGCTCCACGTCGTTGCGAACCTTCTGAATTTCCACTTCCACGCGTTGAACTGGGCGTGAACTCTTCATCTTTGGCTCCATCAGAAATGGGCAGATAAGGGCTGTTGTTAATACAAAGTGAAGATGATGATGGGATGCATAATAAAATCAACGCAGGGTTGCAAAATGGTGAATACCTCGGAACAGTGGTTTAAATAAATGTGTTTTGGTTCGGAAAAGGCTTTAAAGTTTAATCTTAAGGATTTTATGAGGTATTTTCGAGTTGAAATAAGCTTGTAAAATGATAATTTAATTAAAATTAACGTCTATTAAGGGAATACGCAAAAAATCCAGGAAAAAAAGTAAAAATTCTATAAAAAAAAAGTTAAAGAAAGATTTTTTTAGGGATTAAGATTTTTTTCCCAGAAAAATTCCAATTCTATTCCATTCAATTTTCAACCCTGTAATCCGTAAGTACCTGCATGTGTGATCTCCTCCTTGACCTCGTATATATCCGTTTCGAAGACTTCGCTGCGTGGCATAAGCCCACTCACACAGGCCATCTGCTTGACGGGATTCTGGGTTAGGACCTTGAAACTCTCCTCCTTCGTCTCAACGCCGATAAGCGAGATACTGGGCTCGCAGGCCAGATAGAATCCATTGAGGGCCCGCTGGGCTCTCAGCTGGTTCTCCGCGTGGCATTCGCGCACCGTCTCGTAGTCCTTCTGCGTACTCTTCTTCATCCACGTCTTCTTGTAGGTGTGCGCCCCGGGAAAGGGCGGAAAGTAGTCGGGAATGTGGGAGCAACCGGCCAGTTCCCGGACACTGGTCTCGCTCAGCATCGGCTCCGGCCCCCTGTGGAAGTCATCGTCGCGTGTCATCGGCCTTGGACACTGGACAGGCTCCTGGGGGAGGCGCTGACTACAGCACATGGCCCTGAGGTCGGCCACAGCGATGCCCATCTGACCAAAGGTGCGCTCCAGATCAAAGTAGCTGGGCGCAGTGCGACCGGCGTGATTGGAGGCGTTGGTGGTTCGGATGCCAATCTCACGGATTTCTCGGGGGGAAAACGAAGTTTTTAGCATTTTCCTGGGTTAGTGAAAGGAGGATTACTCACTGTTCCGCAACAGCTCCGCCAGCGAGTGACGCAGCATACCCTCCTCCAGGCCGCAGTCCTTGGCCGCCAACATTTGGTCTAGGACCTTATACAAGGCTTCGTCGTAGCAATTCATTTTGAAAAAAATTAGAGGACAGAAAAAGTTAAGCTGAAAACTGTCAGGCAAGGCCAGTGTTGTAAAGCGCTGGGGCTGCAATGAGTGGGAAAGCCAATTGGCAACACTTCTTTGTTATCGATTAAATTTGCTAGGCTTTTTATTTCAGGACTGCCAACTGAATTTTATAAATATAAAATGGAAGAAGTTCTAAATTAGACGTCTTTGGATGAGATCTAAGGTTAATACCTATGTTTAATGAAAATATTAATCAGAAATATTAGCTAATTGCATAAATTATTATAAAAACCTGAATTATTTATAATTTAAAGGTAATATTTTCCTCTATCGTTATATTTTCCTAGCTTAAAATAAATTTAAAATGTACTTTTCGTTGAAAAACAAGCTTTGTAAATAATAATCTACAAAAAAAAATAGTTTTCATCACCCCATAACAAACGCCTTGCCATTCATTTCCACGAGAACCGCCTCCACTATTTTCTTAACTAATTTACACAATCTTTCCATAAAGCTGAGCACAAAAGGCCCGGGCGCTGCTTAGCAAAATTAGCTACCGTTTGGGAACTGTCTCCGCCGCCACACCCCGAAAACTAATTAAAATATTTTCGCCTTATGCGATCCCGACAAACTGCAAAACTGCTTAGCAGCCTTCTCAAGCCCTTCCCCGTTCTGCAGATCCATCCATTAGCCCATATCTCGAACATCTCTCCTAATGAGTTATGCAAATATTTGCAGCTGAATGGGCGGCGGCTTCCTAGAAAATATAACAAGACATACGACTGGCCATTCGCTTAAAAAGTGGGAGCCATTGTTTGGCCAATGACAAATTTTCCAGACTCCACGTCACACAGATAAGCCGAAACGTGGGGCATAATCAGTCATACAGCGCGAAAAGAGAACGGAATATTTTACGGGGGAAAAACGGGACTCCGGACTCGGGACTCGGCACGAGGTCACTGTGTCGCAGTGGAAAAGGCACTTAAGATGCAGACAGATTCGCGCTTGCGACGCCCAACAGGCTACGGCTGCAATTGAACAAATTGTCCGACCTCCTAGAGCCTCTACATAGACCCTCGGTTTTCCCCAATATCCCCGCCTTCTGTGCCTATCTTTATGATCATCGTCATGATGGAGCTGATGATGGGCATTATGTTGGCTCGACTCGCCTCGGTCGTGCATTGTGGGCGTTCCATAACTGACAGTCGTACAAAGAACTCGCCCGTCGTATCTGCGATCTCATGTTTTTTGCCCCCAAGCGCTACCGTTTAAGGCGTACACGCTAAGAAAAATATTATCTTAAAAGCTCATCAAATGGTTACAAATTAATTAACAAGAAACCTTGATCTTAGGCTGTGGAAAAGTGGAACAGAATTAATAAAAGGAAATATATTTATCAGAACACGCGCAATTATATTTCTAAGAATAAAATCTAATCTGATATTAACCTTTATTGTATTTCTTTTGAGCATTTAAGGCTTTTTTTAGCTTATTATAACAAAACCTTAAAATAAATTACAGCTGGCAGTGCATTTTAGACATTTTAAGTAGATAGGGAGTTTTTGATTTTTAATGTGTTTGTTCAACTTAATTACCATTTGCATAGTTAGCAGTAAATGCCAGACATTTTTCTGGTTTAAGTAGAAGCTATTACCAGAGCCAACTGTGTTAATTACCTATTCAAAAATATCAGCTATTAAAATGTAATGACTAATAAACAAGCTGTCACTATTTACGATATATTTGATATTTTCTATTATTCGAAATATAAATAAATAAATAAATTAGCAGCTATATCTGCATACAGTTAGCAAACAGTTTTAACTATAAGCTAGCTTTATATAAATAAATTAATTATAGCAAAGGTATTCAATAGGGTCAGGTTTTAATTTACTTTTCCAAGGAAATAGTTCTTGAATTTCTATTAATTTTCGATTTTCTCATAAATATATTTGCCATAAATTCCCTTTACTTATATAAATCTTTTATAAATTGCCTTGAACATCCTTTTCTTTGCTCCCCTTTATTTTCTCTCTGCAAATTGTGATACAATTCTGTTGACATGCTAATTTATGCACTCGCATTAGCGGTTGCGCCCATTGTCGCATAAATTTCATTCATATTTAACAAGATGAGCCGGCGAGTAAGGAAAGCACATCCCGCGTTGCAGTTGCTGGTTGCTAGTTGCATCGCAAGTTGTTTGCTCAAACGACAAACAAAATAATTGCCGCAATTTAGCCGACGGGCACACAGGCTCAAATTGAGCTGTCTCTGGCCAAAACGGGCTAATTCGAACGATTAATTCGATAAGCTCCAATCGGACGAAGCAAACAGGCGGCAGGCAGACAGTTGGACAAAAAAAAAACCCGCAGCAAATTGATTGAGCAGCCGATTACTGTGGAAGTCCAAGTCACACAGTCCCGGTCGCAGTCTCCCACTCCTCTAATCCCGGCCAGAGGCCCGGTGCAAATTGCCCCGTCGGCTGGAGCTCACTACAAAGCACCAAGCAAATTGGTCCAGTTTCCGAGGCGCAGATAAATCTATTGAGATATCGACCCCCGGCCTACAGCTCCTCATCCTCTCCAGCGGGAGCGATCTTGCACCGTTAAGCCCACGCAGGCCAAATGCATTGCCGCCTTGGATGGGGAAGTGCATCTGGATCACGATCTTCTAAGTTCGGGAGAGCCCCGAGCTCTCCGTTCTCTGGAAGCTATCAAGAGGGCATGATGTTTATGACAGGCCACTGCCGGAACTGCTGGACAGGTTGAGCCACGTTCTCCTGAGAAGAGAATGGAGTCAGTTGAACTATTCACCTGCACGGAGAAAAGTATTTAGGATGTTTTGAGAATTTAAGAGATATTTTCGAAGGTTTCTTAGGCATATTTATAGCTTTTCTCACTCCTTTCAAATAATTCCCCAAAGAGAACTAATTTTCGATAATGATCACCTCTTAAAGCCCTCATTATCTGTCCCAGTATCCCGCAGGCCAATCAAAAATCAAAGTGCAGCCAGAGCACGACTTTTTGCCGGCTCTTTTGCCAATCGCTAATGACACAATCAATGCTAAAACTTGCGTAATTAGAGCCCCGAGGAGCACTGCCAGATGGTCAACTGTTTTGGGCCACGTTTATTTGATCAATGGCCAGTCAGCCAGTGGAGGCCCACGGAAGCCAATTGGCAAGACACAAAGCGCGTTCGTCAACCCGTCAAATTGTGTTAAATCGTAAAATGACAACGGCCATAACAATTGCAATTATTGTAAGTTATTGTGCGGCATGGAAAACGAGTTTACCTGACCAGCAGGTGCCACGATAATTTACAATGTTTGGTATCCAGCCGAATTGGGAAATCAGTTTAAAAAAAATCAGCCGCCTCCAATCTCAAAGTACTTGCAAACAATGACGGAATCGGTGAGCTAAATTTATTATTTCTTTCTTATTTTTTGATATGTCGCAGGCCTATCTTATCAGCTGCCAAGTTAAAATAGGTTAACACGGAAATAGGTTGGCAGAAAATCAGCAAGCCATGTTAAGCCTCTTATGTCTTACTGATTTTTTTGTTGGGACTGTAAAACATTTAACACTTGATTGCATTTTAGGAATTGTTTAAATAATAATTGTAGAGATGCTTGTAAATATTGAATGCCCTTTTAAATATTTATTGCAGAGGTGAAACAATTCCTTTAACTTTTTATTGAGTTCATCAAAATAAACACAGAAGGCTTTTATTTTGCCCACCTTTATTGGCACTTCTTGTAAGTTTATAAACGTTTACAAATTCTTAAAAAAATCGCATAGCTTAAGCTTCCCTTTACTATACCTATTTATGGCATTTTGTATTCATTTTCAAAAGGTTTGTGCTGTGAGCAAGCGGTAACTTTATATTTTATGTTTACAAGTAAAGTTCTACAAACACAATAATAAACCTAGAAATGCTGATGCAGTATTTTGCATACACTTTAAAAAACCTCACAACAAGAAGGGGTTCAGGTATTATATATATTTACTTACTTTATTATATTTTTATTTGAAGTTAAAAGGTTAACAAAGAAAGGTTTTTTAAAAGCGAGTTAACATTTCTGAATGAAAAATATAAATATATATTACAGAAGTTGGGAATGCCGAAAATATATTAAAAATCAAGGGAATAATTTTTCTGGAATTTTTAATTTAACTTTACAGTGTAAAGGCATACATTTGGCAATCCCTAAACTGCACTTTATTTCTCTAAACACACATATATTCCTTTTAAAATTGTCCCCAGGAACTCTTCCAAGTCGGGGAACTGTATTTATTTGCAGTTTGTTTGCTTTTTTCGATATTATTAGGGCACTTGCACTTTGAAACTTTTGCTGTGACTTCTTTGCACTTCGACATTTGTCTGCTAAAAAGTTTCTTCTCCTCCCAAACTGCAAGTTGTTTGCATTTTTCGCAGAGCTCCCACAAAGCTTCTTTGTGCCAGGGTTATGCAAATCGAATGGAAGAGATTGGGATTGAGATTGAGATAGAGTCTGGGCTGGAGTCGGACAAACAGACAATGTTGCAATTTAGCCTTTATGACAAAGTTGACAAAGTAATTTTGCACCGAGACCAGAGACTCACTTTCTATTTGCTCTCTGGTTTATTGGGTTCCGTGTCATGTTCGGAGCCGCCCATCTAATCATAGGGCAGGTGGCAATATCAGAAAGGGAGTACTTGGATAGCGATCGAAATGTCTTGATTAATTCCGATTGACACAATTTTTGGGCCAGACTGCGACTGGCTTCTTTCTATCTTTTGTCTGCTGCTTTCAACAACGTTTTGTATTGACCAAATTGAAATTTATTGCCGAAACAAATGGCGAATTATGTCGAATGGAATTTATTAAATTACGGTCGCCAATTGAAAGCGGGCAAACTCGAAATTAAAAGCGCGCTCTGCTGAGGTGCGGAAGTGGGTACGCGTGGCACATTTATTAATTCCATTCCCATTGAGCTTTAGCCAGAAAAGAAGCGGGAGTCGTCGTCTGCTCCGCTTTCGATTCGATTTAAATTCAAATCAACTTCTCAAAGCTGGCGGCAAATTTATGCGGTATTTTCGTACATCCACATCAGGTTCCCGTCTCCGGCGCTGCCTTTGTGCTCATCCGCTCCAGAAACAAAAATGCAAAATTTGTGCTAAAAACCTTCTACTTTTCTAAGCATAATTACGAATTTCAACTTGCATAAGCAGGCAGAAGCAAAAGTTACGGCTAGAGTTGAGCTAATTTAGATATATCGAAATTATCGTAAAGCAGTAAATATCGATAAATAAAAATGTGCAGATTAAGGTATCGAAAATCGATCTATTAATGCTGTAAATATTAATATGTAAATAATGACAACAGGAAAGAAAAAATCCTTCAAAAGATATCAGAAAAAGATGAAGAGCTATATAAGAGTATTAGCTACGAATGTCCCAATGTAGATATATCAAAAATATCGGGACGCATTAAATATCGAAATTCAAACTATACCAAATATTTCGTTTACCGATAATAATCGGTATGGTATCGAAAAACAATAATGTAATATAACGATAAATTCATACCAATAAGGAGATCTTCATATATTTAAATAAATCGAAAATATCGATATACTATGAATTTTAACGATTAATATCCGTATCGAATATAAATAATTTTAAACCATCCCCAACTCCACCAACTCATTATCATCATATTCAGATATTTCGGAACTTCCAAAGGGGAGTTCCGGGGGTGTGAGGAGTTTTTACCCAACTTTCTGTATCCCATATATCGCCCAAATAAACATTTCCAGCTGACAGACGTCGAAGATAAACAAACAAAGCCAACCGAATGCAGTTGCTTAAATTATGAAAGAAATGCCAGATCAAAGACTTGGGTATTCCGGGGGGGGGGAGAATAGTGGGCTTTACAAGGCAATCCCTGACATATTCAAGTGGCTGTGATCCGGCGCGGACTCTGTTGCAATTATTATTATTTTTGGACCGCAGCATTTTTGCTGACGCCAAATGGAGAACTTTGCATTTTTATTCGCGCTCCTCAATATGTCAAAATGCTTTTTGCATTGCCCTCGACGTTGGTTTTGTGCATCGATTGAGTCAATATTTATGGCAAAAGGAATAATTCCTGGAATACCATTTGCATTATTTGCCTTTGTGGAAGACTTTTCACTGATTTTGCTTTCATTCTTTTATTGCAGTTTTGCGAATTCTGATCTGAAGGGGACTCAAAGACGTCTACCCAATAGGTAAATATGATTTCTGAAGTAATTATAATTCGTATTCGTAGTAAAAATATATAATTAAAATTTATTGTAAGATATATTATTATCTAGCAATAATAAAACAAATAAATTGGATATCCTTTTCAACTTTTAATAATATTTCATAAAGCGTAAGCCGCATCTTTTATGTATACAAATTGAGTTTGCAAGTACTTTTGACATTACATTCCAATTAAGTGAGCAGATATCTTTAATAATACATTCAACTATCTTAGTTTATTAATTGCACAGTCATTACTTTGAATTTATGTATTTAAAAGCCCATAAGAAATCCAATTCTATTTGCCAAATGCCTAAAATAGTATCTAGACTCAGCATAACTTAATTAAACATCTTAGCAGAGTGCTAGCTACGCTCAATTTACTTCAATTAATTCATGTTTATTTATTTGCCAATTTGCAATGCCAAATATTGCCTTCTCCGCTTAGCAAATTTCAATAAATTCCCAACCAACAAACATGTAATGAAATCGTATTATAAATTTACCCCTGGAAAATGCAAAGTACATTCCATAATTCAACAGCTTGGTTCGATAGCGATGCCATTTTCTGCAGTTCATATGGCTAATGCAATTTGAGCCACCAAAACCACTACCAAACTTCAAAAAAAAAAATATACAAAATAAAATAAAACACCTCCCACACAAATGTGGTTGCCCCTTTGACAATATTTACCGCACATTTTGCGCAATGCCAAGCGGCGATTTTGGTTTTCATCTTTGGGATTCAGGCGGTTTTCATTTACACCTATTTATATTTATTTCCTCACAGCGACGGCGGCACTCTAATGTCCGCCAACTTTTCCCTTATATTTATTTATGCTGATTCCCCGGGCCCCTATCGCCATGTGCATTTTTTATGTTTTCGAGAGAGAAAAAGAGGGAAAGGAAACTGCAGTCGGAGCTAGTACAATAAGTCAGCGATAAGGCTGACCAATAAATTAATAAAAGTGCAAACAGAAAACTCGTCGCCGGTGCACGTGGCGAATGCGTAATAATTCCCAATGGAATTTCCGTGGCCTTAGCGCCACAATTTGCTTAATGTCGCTGACCAATATTGATGCCTGACCAATATTTGTACAATTTGTTTCAAAGTCACAGCGCCGGCCGACAGACAGACATATTCCGCTGTGAGAAGTCTCTGAAGTTAGTTTGGTGGAAACACCTGAAGTCTGCGGTTCGAGTGACTCAAATTGCAGATGATTCAGATGAACACTCCTATATATACATATATATACCTGCAGTTAGTCACAGAAGATCATCTTTTTTTCCTTTTTAATGCCTAGAATCAATTTGCATGCCATTTGTTCTGTCAAAGTTTTTCTGTATATTTTTTTCTCTTTTATTTTTCCTGCTCTGGCCATATACGTAACGTAATTTGATTTCCAGATATCGCAAGTTTGATTTGTGATTTTTGTGGCGATTCTCAAATGGCTTGCCTTGACATTTTGGTGGTGGAAAATTTAAATATAGATTAAAAATCACCAAATGCGGCCAGCAGAGTGTCGAGCGGCTCATCTGCCGGCCATTAGAAAAACGTTAATGCCACGCCCCCTCATCCTACAATATCTATCTATAAATATGCCAGACTTTGCATAGCCGGAAAGTCAACAAAAGTGGCCAAGAGAATGGGATGATGATGATGCAGCAGCAGCTGGGCCCCGTGATGACACGATGATGGCTACAATATAGAGGGGGGAGTTCCAGGGGGAATTGCAGGAGGAGTTATGATAGACTGAGGGAAAAAATGCATCAAAATTAGGCAAGGGAAATATTTATTTAGTTTATAATAATCATATATTTCAAGGGCGCTGAGCTTCATTTATTTTCTCAATATTTTTGAAACTTTATCTGATAAAGTTCCAGAAATTCCTCTTTGATGCTTTACAATTTTCTCCCTCTGCACATGAGTTTCCCTATAAAAAGCGAGTGCAGCAGACCAGTTGGCAATAAATTATCGTCAAACGGAAATCATTTTGCATGCATGTCCTGCTGCATCCCTGCTTCGAATAACCAGAGAAAAATAAACGAGTGCTCTCGAAATGAAAATGTCCTGTTTGCGTCTGCATAATGTCAAGCGGAAATTCAACAAATTTTGCGCAAACGGAAAAGCGGGACAATTTCCACTTATCCTGCTTACGGGGTCTTAGCCCTTGCCGCAGCTATAAGCCAACATTCCATAATGCGATTAACCCCGGAACAATGCAAGTCCCGAGCTATTTTGCAAGAAACCAGAAACATTTTCTGCACCACACGCACAAAAACCAGAGGCGAAGCAACACATTTTTGGAGCCTGTAAATGATTTCAAGGCAACTCATGTGTGTGTGCGGGTGTTCGGGGGGGTGTGCGGGTCTAGCAAACAAGATAAAACTTTTGATTTATCGTTGACACGAACGACAAGAACAGAAAGAAGAAGAACAGGAGCAGGGTCCTACCGAATTTTTTGGCCAGTGGCAGGCAACTGGAAACTAACTTGGGACACAAATGCGTGCGTCGATAACGAAAGGCAGATCCTGCACTAAGGGAAAATAGCGTCAATATTTTAACTTATCCCCTCAGGTTATTTTTTACATTTAAAAACATTTATAAAGGTTTTTAAAAAATATATATAGTATATAGTATATTCTTCAACATGTTATAACCTTAGGGACTTCTATGAACTTAAAACGAGATATTAACTGAAGGAAATACATATTTCAATAAATTACTAAACAATATGTTCAGCTGATTTGATGCTTTGTCGTGACTTAACTTAATAAAGTATATATATATATATATTTATAAAATTATGTATACTTTTTAACTTATTAATATATTATCACTTTTCGCCGACCTAAATTAAATAAAAAAGTCTGATCCGCTTTACCTACCTTATCTACGAAATGAATAAAAAAACAAATTAGTGTAATAGCACCATTAATAATTATAATTCTAGTTCTCAGTTTATAATATTCATTTTATTAGACTTCTGATAACAAACCTAATCAATATATATTTGAGACATATTGCTCAATTTTTATAACATAACTTTTTTAAGAAAACGTATAAATAAGAAAAGTCTCTCAAACATTTAATTTTACCTTTTAAAAATCCCAAAGGTTTGTTTAATATATCTCAATATTTTCTGAAAGAATCCCTATAATAAATTTGTTGAATAATTATACCTATTAAAAGATTTTGTGAGTTGTGACTATCCTTCCTATCCTCATGGATTTTAGTTGCTAAAACCAAAAGAATTTTTCTCCAAAATAATCAGCAATTTTTACCCTTAAAAGAACAGCAAATAGGGCAATTTCGTTAACCTCCATTACCTTATAGAACTTTCTCCCCGTGTGCCTGCATCGAAGCCAATTACCCAGCTGGCCACATGCCATGGAACAAGGCAATGGACGGGCACGGGGACGGGAACGGAGGCTTCTGGTCTGGCAGTGTCAAGTGTGTGTCATGACACGCGCCGACAAATTTGTGGGCTGCCACCCAAAAAGCGGCATAAACTCTCTCCAGCTTCTGGAAGAGGAAAATGAGGCGGTATTTTTTGGGGGAGGCAAAATGGTGAAAGAATACAAGGCGAACAGACAACAATGGGCAGCTGAATGGTCAACTTGCCGCCGCTGCCCCACAACTCCTCAGATAACATCGGCAAAACAATTTGGCCCAAACCAGAAACAGAACTCTGAAAGCAAAGTTCCGCAATATTTGTTTGCTTTGCCAGCCTTAATTTTCACAAATATTTGCTCACTCGCATTTCTGCTGTTTACTCACTTTACGAGGCCTGAACTTGAGCAAAAAAATTAATAGAAAATATTTTTACAGTTCAGGCGAGGGAGCGTACAAATTAACAGCACAAAAATACGCCAAGTGACATTTTTATGTCAATGAAATCCGCACACAAACGAAGATATACGAGTATATGAATAAGTTGAAAAACAGATCTAGAAAGCGAAGATCGCTTCAGCAGAATTTATCATCGTAGGTTAGTAGGCATTTGTGCACTTAAAGAAATTATTTAACAATTTATTTGGGCCTCTAAATAAATATTTGCTAGTATTTATAAGTTACTTTCTACTTTATTCTTCTTTCTTTGTTTTCTTATTATTATTGTTCTTATTTTAATTAATTTATATATAAATATTTCTATGCATCTATGGAAAACTTTGTTACTCCTTATATGAAGATCTATTTATTATTTTCTTTTTAATTGTATGATTAACTTAGACTTAGGGATATTTTTTTGATTACTTTCTATTTATTTATGAGATTTAGCTAGACTTAGAAATACAGAAATTAAATATATTATTTTATTTATAACTATATGCTGAAACTAGACTAGAAACAAAAGTTTCTTTATCAATAACTTTTGAACAAAGTGTTTTAAACTGAAAGATTATTTTTAATTGTTTTCTTGCTAAATTACTGACAGAAAATTTGTCAAAATATTTGAATAAACATAGAAGCTGAGGTCAGCCTGACACAATTCAAATGAACTCGAATAAAAAATAATTTATTACTTTTTCGAAACCTGGGTTATCAGCAGATTTGCGGGGCTAATAAGCGAGAAGTTAGGTAATTTTGTCATGTTTCTAGGTCCAAGTCAGAGATAAGTCAACACGTGGTATCATTAAATTTATTGAAATAGTTTCTTAAAAGTTTCCCAATTTATTTAGCCAAAAATCAAACAAAGTAGCTTGTACATTTTTCTTCCCGTGTGGCCACTGATGGTGTCTGATAGGCTGGGACACCCCGGCGTCGAGTGTCGCGAGTGTGTAGTGTGTGTGTGTGGAATAAATTCGAGGGGCATGACATCACTTTGGCCGACAGACGCGGCTCCAATTGCCGTTCGAGTATGCGATATAGTACGTGATATGGATGCTGACGTAGCCGCCGGCGCCTGCGCCCAATGCAAATCTCAATCTCTGGGTTTATTTGGTCGATGACGTTGTCTTCAATACCCATTCGCAATGCACACACACGCTGGAAAGTCGAAACTGAATGGGGGCTACGTGCGCCGCTTCAAAGTCGGGGTCGGGGAGCTGAGTTATGTCATATATCATTTGGGGTAGGACCTGGCAAGCAGGTAGAAATGATTGATATGTGGAACTCTGCGGGACTCTCGAACTGCAGCCGCAGTTGATTTGTGATGATTTCTGATGAATTGCTTGTTGGCTTTCGCATAAATCTGAAATCTGAAATGGAATTTATGACTTTGAGAAAGAATTTTGCTTTCAATTTTAACTGCGGTCGATTTATAGTGGGGCCCCGCCCAAAGTGCCCGTCGCGGACAGAACTAAAACCGACATAAAGGAGGGAATCCATTTAAAATTCATCTAAACTCATTAAAAAAGTTTTTTTTCGGCGTAAATTAATTTCAACTTGGCCCGGAGCAGCGGAAAAACAGAAACAGCAAACTTTGAATGCACTCAAATTCAATTGAAAAGTGCTGCCTCACTGCCTGCCCTGGCCTGGTCGGGGCTGGCACTGCGTATACTTGATATCGCGCATACGCCGCGTGGAGACCGCAGTCGACGTAGTTTCGCTCTGCAACTCTCCGAGTCCTGTCAAAGCAGCAAACAAACACACAAGCAAGCACACGACAGACACAATGACTTGTCAGCACACTAAATGACTTTCACTTTTCCCGTTTGGCAGTGAAGGGTGGTGTCGGAAAAATGCACAGGCAGGCACACAGAAATAAAAGGGTATTTAAATATTTATAGAGGTTTATTTGTAACTAAAAACCTCTTAAAGAAGTCCTATAAATATATCAATGTTTCCCTCGAATAACATAGCTTCGAATCTTAGTAACAAAGTTTCTGGAATTAATAAGACGGGATTTTCCCATCTACAACTCTCTGTATTTCTCAGAAAACACATTTATATTTATTCTTAAATTTACTTATATATTTCAACTGAATCCCTTCAAGCTTAAAATATTTCCGACTATTTCCTTGAAATTTCTTTTGATTTTAAATGGAATTTTAAAGTGCAATTCACCTGAAACGTACTTCAAACTGCTTTAATTGTGCTTTAATATCTGCAAGCTCGTTTTTCCCCGTGTAAGGCTATCTTCGCTTTGAAAGATGTGTATCAGTGGACAGCCAAAGAATTTCAAGAGGACAAAGTTGCCAGCTGACTATAGGGAAAACCCTTAGCCGGAGGAGGGGGAAAACTTCAGTCAAAAGGCATGACAGATGCGGAGATAGCAGCAAGAGAAGCCGCAGTACAGCCAGTACGTGTCGGCTCCTTGCTAAGAGATTCCGCACAGGTGAGCCATGAAAATGCAGGTGAAAATCAAGGGGAAGAGAGGGAGAGAGGAGTAAAGCTGGGCAAACAGACCGAGTGGCAGCTGTGAAAACGTTTCTCGGCTACTTTTCAATGCAATCGAGGCGGACGGAGCTGCTGCCGGTGATTGGCTCGAATCTGGCATGGATGCGTATAAATTATATTGCCCGGCCACGATTTACCACCTTTCCCCATTTATTCCGGGCAATGAAAATGCTCAGTGCGATTTATAGCTCCTGCTGTACTTTTCTCTCGTTTTTGTTATTTTGCCAAACTATTTCTGTGATTGCATTTAAATCAATGAAATGCGCATAAATTAATTAAGCCCGAGTGTGCGAATCAAGCCAAAAAAGAAACGCATGTCTGTGTGTTGTATTTATAAATGTTTAACTTCCTACAGCTACAAATTAACCGCAGAAAAACATTTACCTTTAATTACACCGCCGCAAAACTGGTATTTAGCCAGCAATTCGCTATCGATTTTGAGTTTGTTTGTTTACGAATCGAAACGGAATTAATGCAAATTCGTTTGCTGGCAACTTAATTATGCCAAGAACGGGTTAATTCCGGCCAGCCGCGATCCCCTAATTGATTACGACATATGCTAGCCGAGTCAGGAACTCCCCCAACATACTCTATTATATACTATATATTCCGATATGACAGGGGCAGAACTCTGCCAAAGATTAATGTCAGCAATTTGTCCACTTCCAAAAGCCACATACCAAAATCTAAGCCCAAGCTGCGAATCTTTAAGACGCTGTTTAGCTTTTTTAATTTATTTTTGGCAGCCGTTTGCATTGAACCCGACGTTAAGGGGTTAAGTCCAAAGATGTTTCTCGTTCGTTGCCATTCAACTTTTGCTTTTAACTTGAATTCTCGAAAATATTATGATGATTGATGGCCAATCGCGAGAAATATATGGGGTGTGTGAGTGGGTGATGATCTGCTGAAGAGATCTCAATTATAGCCGCTTTCCGGGCCGCTCGTTTGATGGGATTCTAATTACGACCAAATTACATATCATATATCATCATAGGAGTTCTGGGAAGTCTCTATGATTTATGCTAATTCCCGGCCAGCACCAAAATAGCACCTCATTAATGTAAATTCGTTGCCCGAATGTTAGAAACCCCCCTTGAAAATCCAAACGCACGCCCCTAACTCATTTATCAGAGGCGGCAGCGGCTCACACGTGTGTTTTTGGGTTTACTTTTTATTTTTTTCAAATGCCAGTCCCCATTCTCATTGCGATTCCCAGATGTATTCGAGGTTTCGGCCCTAATACCCAAAGTGCTGAGGCTGATGAGCTTATCTCCAAGCCTCCAAGGTTGCGGAAAAGGGTCTTAATTCTAAATTTAAAAAATTATCAAACAGTCACATTTTTTACCTTTTTTATTTGGGGAAGGGTTCCAGCTGCTGCTTGATTGATTTGCTCGTCTTTTGGGATTTTTTGTGGCTTAGATTTTTTTATGAGCCTTCGTTTCCCCGGAACTTGTTGAAACGATCCAATTAAAATCACATTTCCAGCTGCAAACGCGGCGTGGATGCTGTAATAGCCAAAAACACACACACAACTTATGGCCCGACGACACGCCCAAGTTCAAGATCAAGGTCTCGCGATATATACATATGTATTCCCCTCCATCATTTTCCCTCGACATTTGAATGTCGTCTGGGCTTTTGCGGCTCCCACAGCCAACTGCATCCGAAGTGGGTCATAAATCAGTCAAATTCCGCCCACATCGACGCTGAGACGCTGACTTCCCTGCGTTTTGCTGCGAGTGGGTGCCGTCTCCATCGGCGTCGCGGTTCCTCTTTTTATTGGCCACTTAAACAAATGTCGAGTTGTAATAATGTTGACATCAACGTCTTGAAGGTCTATCTGGCTGGGAACTCTCGCGTCATCGCGTCATCGGGTCGAGCAAACAAACCAGAAAACCAGTAAACAATCCAACCAGGGGCCCCGCGGGCAAACAACAATTACAGCCACTGAACCTCGCCGAGATCGGTGCACGGGAAGAAATCTTAACACCTGAGATTATTGGGATTGGATAACAGAGATTTTAAGAAACGGTTTGTTACTGGACGGAAGAAAATTAAATTATTTACAGATGTATTTTTTTTGCTAGAAGAGTTTTAAAATCCTTTTTAAGTCTTTAACCGTTTAAATATTATTCAGAAGTTACAACTTCTTAGCTCTACTCTTTTAAGTACATTAAATACTTTTAAATTGATAACAATATTTTCCCGTGTATCGAGCCCATAATAATAATGAATGTCAAGTCGTCACCGTTGAGGAATTTGCCGTCGATTGCCGTTGGCCAAGAAAAGCCAAGAGGCACATGCCAAGAGCCAACAATCAGCCAAGAGCCAAGAGACAGGCGAACCAACAACTCCGGGCTGTCTGGCGAAGCTGTCAAGCCAGTTGGCCGCCGCGTGTGTTTACTTCTTTAACTCTTTCGCTGGCTCCCCCCTTTAATTTGTTTGGATTCGTGGGCATGAATTATTTTACAAGAATTATATACGATTAGCCGCGTGCATACGTGCCCGGGAAACGGGCATCGCCGAAAGGGGAGGCGACGCATTAGCCGCACACACTCTCCAATGGCTCAATTAAAATGACACAATCAAGCCCATAATTTACCGGGAGAGTGCAGGCCGGGAACAGGTGTGGAGCTAGAGATAGCTAAAGCCTGCCGGCGATAGATCATTTAATTAAGTTTAGTGGAATGTCAAAGGTGAAAGACATGTTCGTCCATTCAGCTGGCTTGGGGGGAAAATTTTAATTAGGTTTCTTGGTCGGGCTATCACTAGATCTTTGGTAGGTACTTTCACTTTCCAGTGGGCTTTGCAAGGAAATTGGATTTGGTTTAAGAAAGCTTACACGAAACAGGTTAAAAGTATAAAATGAAAAAGAAATAAGGATATATAGCCATTTAAGGGTTTAAAAAAAATAAGAATTTAATCAGAAGTTTTTGGGCAAATATAGAATAAACTTTGATATTTTTCTGGGGAAAGGTAACTTATATTTTGTATGGTTTTAAATTATTTTAAGCTCCAAAAGGAATATATATCTGGTTAAAAATACTCCCTACTCCTTTATTTAAACAAAGACAGCATTCCACATCCTGAAAATAAATGTTATACTTACCAATTTAACTTAAAGCCAAAGTTTGTATATCCTTTCGGCTTTATTATTTAAAAAGCATATATATTGCATATATTTTAGTTTGGAAAGCTTCTCTGTGCTAGTTTTTATTAGGTTAATAAATCTGCACATAGAGTTTAAAAATTTAAAAAAATATATTTTCTTCAATTTTTCACAATTTGAATGATGTAACCCCTTATCAAAATTTTACAAATGCCAAAAAAAAAATTTATGATTTTTTTTGCTAGATCGACTTGGCTTGTGATGTTGATCAAGAATATATATACTTTATGGGATCGGAGATGCCTCCTTCACTTTCTTTGTGGCTAAGGCTTTCTTTGAGGCTCCCAAGAAGACCTTAAATTCGCAATTTTTTGGGTTACGAAAATAATGAAGACTAGTAAGAAATATTACAAAACAAAAGAGTTTCTTAATGAATATTGCTATTACAACTAAAAAATGTACCATTTAGATAAAAACCTACTAAAGTTTAAAGTAAAATGTAATATTTTCAATTATTTCTTCTGCTTTTACTCTTTAACTCTTTAATATTTCTCCCCTTTCAACCAACAAACACCCCACAGCTTTTGATTCCCAACATACATTTACTTAGACAAAAGACCTTTGAGTTGTGGTTCATCCAAGAATAAACTCGGCAGAGACCCTCTAAAACAGTTAGCGGATTAACCCGTTGGCATTTCAAGTCATTTATATGCGCAAAGTGGGTCACTGCAGCTAGCACACACAGGCCGCACACCATTTCACACACTCCAAAGAGGCGGCACTCGGTGTGTGTCAACAAATTGAAAATAGAATGCAATAACAAGCATCGGTGGCAGCCACAGTTCCTCTGAGAGGTGGATAGGAGTTATGAAAGTGTTAATTGAAACGCCAAACACAAAGCCGGGCCAGCTACGGACTGGCCAAGAGATGGCCACTGACGACCAGTTCTACGGCAGCTTATGAATGGCGGGGCCAATAAATAAAATAAATCTGTTCAAATATATTTCCGTCGGCTCAATTTGTCTTGGCCGAGTGTGGAGGCGTTTGTGTGTCCATCCATCAACGGAAACACTTGTTAGAGGCTACTCCTCCACCTCTTGCACCTCCCTTGGAATATATTTGCATAAAACAAACATTTGCTGAAATAGAATTATGATAAGCAGACGACGAGTTGAGAGATTAACGAATGTTCATCGTTTGTTTTCGTTTCCAGCCCGTCTTCAGCCGGTTGAGCGATGTAAGCAGAGGCGACCAGCAGCGAAAAACGAGATCATCCAAGGATTCAGAGGAAAAACAGGAAGAAAACCCCATTAGTAACAACTAGGAAACAGCACAAGGCATCAGGATGAGTGGCAGCCATAAAATGTGGTGCTGTCAAGTATTTATCTTAGTTTTATGTAAGTCTCTGCGTGAAGATTCAGCTCTCTCGATTTATATTAAGCTCCTCCCTTTTGCCCTCGCAGTTGCACACACAATTCCGGCGGAGTTCCATGCCAGTGCAGCGCGTGCCGGCGTCAGCTTCGACGGACCCTCGCCCGTACAAAGCCCAGATGCACTGTCTCCGACGGCAAGGCCAAAGCGACGCATGTACGCCATGTGCCCGCCGCAATTCCAGCGCGTGGGCACCGACTGCTACTCGCTGGTGGAGCAGCGCAGCAGCTGGCTGGAGGCGCACTTCTTCTGCAAGGACAAGAACGCCAATCTCACGGAGCCGGGCAAGCATGCCGACCGCAAGCTGAGGCAGTTTCTGCAGAAACAGGATGCTGTGTCTGGAGGTGAGCTATTGCAATCAGTATTTTCTACGTTCGAAGCTTATCCCTGACTTGTATTAGAGCGCGATCCCATCTGGCTGGGCGCCACCTATGACCACCACAACAACAAGTGGCAGTGGAGCATGAGCGGACGCAACCTGTCCTTCAATGCCTTCAGCCAAAAGGATCCCACGTAAGTGACTCGCATCAATGCGCTCTTTCCTTTCTTCCTTTATTTCCGTAGATTGATTTAACGCTTAAGCAACAATTCTAGCTATGTGCAACTTATCTCCAACAGCGACCCGCTGGACAATAACTGTGCCATCTACGATCCGAGCCTCAAGTACCGCTGGTCGGCGCGTCCCTGCTCGGATAAGTTGCGCTTCATCTGCCAGCACAAGATGCCGAAGGTGAGCGGCCCCAATCGCTACAAGATCTACAATCGATGGAACGCCACCTATCCGAACGAGCAGGCCAACGAGGTGGTGCTGGAGATAATCGATCCGCATGACAACGATCGCAGGTACGTGTAAAGGGCATCTAGGGGGTGGCATCGCCTGGTAATAGCTGGGTTTCCGGAGAGCTGTCCTGCTGCTCCTCCTGCTTTGGCTCCTGTGGCTCCTTAACCTGATTTTGTTCGGCCTCTTCTTCTGCCAAGAATTCATCCCACTTCGAAAGGCGCTCCTGAGCCTCCACAGCGGACTCATCGATTCTGTAAAGGGTTTAAACAAGAGTTAGCAATCAATCTAGATTGAATTTGAGTGGGTGAATCACTCACTTGTATTTAGCCTTGCCATCCCAGGTCTCTGCGCTTAGCTGACGCTGTCCAAAGTACCTTCCTTGCATCATTTGTATGACCACATCGGCCTCCTCTGGCGTTGACATGTTGACCGTGGCTATCCCCTCGGGATGGCGCTGTAAAGAGGGATTTTTTAGGATTTTTGATACTTTTTAAAGCTGATATATTAAGCTTACATCGTAAATCACGACTTTGCGGACTATTCCGCACTTGCTGCACTCCTCTCGCAGATTGTTCTGATACTCCAAAATGAGCTCCACCTCCTTTTCAAACAGTTCCGGGGTAAAGAGGTTCTTGATGACAACAGTTCTCTCATTTTTAGAGCGCTCGCCACGCATTTTATCAGGACGCCAGTCGAATAATCTGGAAAATGTAAAGGAAAAGTGAAGAAAACAATGAAAAGAGGAAAATATTATATAATTTGTAAGCCAAAAGGCATTCTTAAACCTTTTTAGTTGGAAATTTCTCACAAAATCTTATGTTTTCATGGATTCTAGTTAGCAAATTGCATATTTTTCTGAAATTCTCCTTAGATTACTCACTTTTCCTTCATCTTCTGCAACTTCTCCCTGTCCTTCTTCTTTCGCTTGGGCTTCAGGGCGGGATTGTACTCGCCTCGCATCTGGAACTGAGCTCTCTGGACGCGTATCTTGTGGCCCCGAAGATTGTACTCGTCCAGGATTTTCAGGGCCAGATTGACACTCTCCACCTGAAATAATAAATTAAATTAAATAATTAAGACATACCTCTCTCCCTTTCCCAGATACCACCGCCGCGTGAAGGCCGAGGGCAGCGACGAGGAGATGATCATACCCGCCCGCCGTCGCAACAACAATCGGAGGAACAACCAGCAGAGGAACCCCCAGAGGAACCGTCAGAGCCCGAACCAGAACCAGCATCCCAACGATGTCAACTACCAGCCCTCGCAGCCGCGCCAGCGCAAACGTCCGCGTGTCTCCACTGTGGCGCCGCCAGTAGCTTCCTCACCAGCTAATCCCTCCAACGATGTGCTGGGTCCCACGCCCACGCCTCAGCAGATGACGCAGTACGACCGGAAGCTTCAGCGCCAAAGGGAGCGCGAGCGTCGCCGCCAGCAGCGCAAGAAGGAGAGGCAGACCCTGATCCGACAGCAGCGTCGCGAGAAGCAACGTCGCCAGCGGGAGGAGCAGCAGCGGCTGCAGCGCGAGGAGCAGCAGCGGCTGCAGCGCGAGGAGCAGCAGCGCCGAGAACGGGAACAACTGGCACAGGATGCGCCCAAGTCGCGGGAGGTCGATGAACTGCGTCAGCGCTCTGGCGAGGAGCAAGAGAAGAAGCTGAAGGAGGAGAAGGAAAAGCAGGAGAAGCTGCGACAGGAGGAGCAGGACAAGCAGCAGGAGGAAGAGGCACGCAAGCTCAAGGAGCAGCATGACCGCCAGCAGGAACTGCAGAAGAACCAGGAGCAGCAGCTCCGCGAATTGAAGGCCAAGCAGGAGCGCGAGCAGCAGGAGCGCGAGTACCAGCAGCAGCATCGAGAGCGGGAACTGGAACTGCTGAAGCAGCACCAGGCCGAGGCAGAGCGCCAACGGGCCGCCGACGAGGAGGCCGAGAAACTGCGCCAGGAACGCATCCAGAAGCAGCGTCAACAGGAGGCCGAGGAGCGACACGCGCGGGAGGAGGAGCGCCGCAAGCAGCGCGAGGAGCAGGAGGAGCAGGACCGCCAGAATGCCGCCAAGCGGCTGGCCGAGGAGCAGCGGCTGCGCGAGGAGTACGAGCAGCGACTGCAGCAGGCCAAGACGGAGCGGGAGAAGCAGCTGGCCGAGGCACGCGAGGCCAAGCGCCGCGAGGAGCTGAAGCTGCAGGAGACGCTGAAGAAGCAGGAGCAGGAGCGCCAGGAGCAGATACGGCGCGAGCAGGAGGAGGAGGAGAAGCGTCTGGAGCTGCAGCGACTGGAAGACACGCGCCGCTTCGAGGAGAAGGAGCTGAAGCGGCTGCACGAGGAGAACCAGAAGCGCGAGGAGCAGCAGCGCCAACGCGAACGGGAGATTGCTCAGCGCGAGGCAACCGAGAAGAAGCTGGCCGAGGAGGAGGAGCGTCTGCGCCAGGAGGTCAGCGCCGAAGAGCGGGTACTGAAGCAGCGCCTGGAGGACGATATGCGTCAGGCGGAAGAGGCTCGCAAGGCCAAGGAGGCCGAGGAGCGCGCAGCAGACGAGGCCAAGGCTGCAGAGCAGAAGCGTCGCCTGGAGACGGCCAAGAAGCAGGCCGACGAGGAGGTCAAGGCCCAGCTGGAGAAGAAGCGGCAGGACTATGCTAACCGCATCTCGGCGTTGAGTCCCGAGGACCAGAAGAAGTTCATTGAGATGCGCAAGCGGCGCAAGCAGCTCAAGGAACAGAAGGAGCGCGAGCGCAAGGAGAAGGAGCTCAAGCGGATACAGCACGCCATGCGGCTCAACGATGCCGAGTAGAGTCCGAGTCCCAGCCAGCAGGCAGCCAGGATCCCCTCTCAAGTCCTCCGAACCCGAACACTAACCAATTACTAACATATCGATCGATCAAGTTGGTTCCGCATACGCACCGTTGCCCATTGTCGACACCACACACACACCTTTTCGATGGCTTTTCTTTGTGCAAAGAAAAACACACGCAAAAGTATTATTTACCAGGAGACGAGACGAGAAAGGAAGCATCCTTGATGGAGGACACACCGCTGCGAAGCTAATTGAATTCGGTTAAAGGGGAATCAGAATCAGAATCAGAATCCGAGTCCGAGTCAGAATCAGATTTCAGATTGCATTTCGATCGAGCGCAGGAAACCAAGCCAATCTCCAAGCACTTCGCTAAGCTCTATTAGTACTGTACAGTAAATATATATACTCTATATATAGGTCTAGGATATAGACACACACGATACACCCCACACACACACGGCAACCACCAGACACGCATGTTTCCTTAATAACCGAACTAGAAGTTAGCTGTCAATGAACCCCGCACCAACTAGAGAAGATTGAACTCCTTGCGGGCACAGGCCAGGTCCCACTCCTCCCACAAACTGCAAGCAATACTTTACTAAGAATCTTTTTATGGATAACATCGGATGGTCATCACCGGCGGCCATTTTACTAACTTCTTAGGTTAATAAAACTATACTTTACACACACATATGTATATGTAATAACTAAAGTATGTTTAAATGTAAATTTTTATGTATTTTTTAATACCTCAACAACAGCAAGAAAGAGAGAAGGACAAACCCCGAGGCGACTTTCAGTAAGTTTTTTGTTTCGTTCACAAAATACTGAGAAATTGAAAGATGGAAAGCCAAGGCGGTTGGAAACAGATGAAATCGAAATGAAAAAGCAATTTTATATAGCCAAGTAAATGCATTTTAATAATAGTAAACTAACCAATTTTAAATATTATTACTATTACTATACTCTACAAAAAGAAACACACGAATAAACCTAAATAGTCAGCGAAACGTAAGCAAAGAAATCAGAGCAGCAGCACACAAATGAAATGCGAAAACATATGATAAAATTACCATATAATATTTATGCAAGATTGAATCTAGTTAAGCCAGCAAGCAACAGAAATAAATATAAAATAAAGAAAATAAAGTTTGACAACAAGAAACAAAGAAAATCAAAGCTGTTTCACTCACCTTGATGTAGTCACAGAGGCCATCGCCCTTGATCTGGCCATCCTTCTCGGCGTACAGCTTCAGCTTGAACTTCTGGGTCTGGGGATCGCGCATGACCATCCCACACTTGCCCATCAGCTCGGCAAACTCATCCATGGTGATGTCCAGGGGCAGATTCGAGACATACACCTTGGTGTTTTGCGTGGGGTCCATCTCGAACCATTCTGAAACGATAAACCTTTAATTTCTGTAAAACTTTCAGCCTTTTCTTAGACTCACTTGGTGGCTCCTGGATCTTCCGCTTGCCCGTGGGCGCTCCCGCTGCTGTCGAGGCTTCCTTATCCTGGGCCATGGCCGCCTCCGCCTCGGCTGTCATACGCTTCAGTTCCTCCTCTTTTCTCTTCACCTCAGCCGCCTCCTTCTCAGCCTTTTCCTTCTCCCCCGCCGAGGTGTTGTCTATGAATCCATAGTTCATTTGGTAGCGCGCCATAAAGTCATCGTCGATTTTGGGAAACCAGGCATTCTTGGCCGCATCCCAGAAGAAGACGGCGCCATCCTTGTCGGTGTAAGTACGATCGCCGTTCTCGTCCACGCCATAGACCACATCCTGGCCCGGCAGCTGCTTTTGCTTGGGCAGCCACTTCTGCTGCTCCTCATCCCACTTGTAGTGCTCCGTTTCGGTTTCCTGCTGTTTCTTCTGCTTGGGCAACCACTGTTGGGTCTTGGGGCACCACTTGTAGTGCTCGTTCTCGTAGGGATCAGTGTCGTTGCTTAAAGGTTGCCAGTTGTTTTCGGTGGTGCACCATTTGTACTTTTGCTTGGTGCTGGGATCTGTGTAGTAGGCGGCGCCGTCAGAGTCATAGGTCATGTGCTCCTCGTAGGCTGCAAAGTCCTGGGACTCCGACTTTGCTGGCTCATTGTCATTAGATTTCATGGAACTAAAGACGGGAGCTTCAGTTGGCTCTCCCTTATTATCCTGCTTGATTTCCTCCTCTGGATTGCTTTCCTTCTCCTGCTCGCTTACTTTGTCCTCCTGCTTGGTTTCCTCCTCCTCCTGCTTGCTTTCCTTCTCCTCCTCGGGCTTGGCTTCGGCTTTCCCTGCCTGCTCCGATTTACTTTCACCTTCGTCGCTCATTTTTGGGGGAGTTCTGTAATTAAAGCAAGTCGAGAAGTAGACTACATTTGGTTTCTTCCTTTCCTGCTGCCACGTGGGCGTGACAATCGTCTAATTCCCAGCTAATTTCACATTTTTTCTGGGTCCCCGGACAACAAATAATCACCACGTGAAGCGACCAAAACTAAATTGCAGGAACGTGCCCATATCGCTTGACATTGAAGACGAAGAAAGCAGTGGGTGGTGAGCATTCCGAGAAGCCTCGCAGGAAAATAACAAGTTTTCCTTTTTGCACCTTTCGTTTGGCCTGGCCAGGTAAACAATTTACACAATGATTGCCATTTTCCCTTACGAAAAAAAGCAAAGGTGAGGGTGTAAATGGGGCTATGTGTGTGTGGGGTCAAGCTTTGAGGCTTCGAGGTAATAAAATGAAATGAAAAGCGCACGCCACTTTCTGGGCGGTCCAAGAAAAGACCAACACACAAATCCCAAGAAAGCACACACACACACACAGAGGGTCTCTCTGAAGGTCAACTAATTTCGTTTATTTTTCGAGGGGCCAGGGAACCCTTCATCCTGCCAGCTTTCCTTTTTCTTGCCTCCCCGGATCGATTGCTTTGAACCCGGATTGCTGGAGGAGGAGAGCCCTCCGTTGGCAGGTTCAATCAACCTTTGGCCCGTTAACTACCATTTTGGGAGCCCAATAGATTTGTCAGCCTATTGACACATCGCTTGAGAGTTCCGGCAGCTGACCCGTGCCGCCTCCGCCTCCACCTTCCACCTTACGTCATCCGGAACATCTTGACCCAATCGAACCGGGGTTCAATGGACTCCGGAGCTAATTGTCACGACGACGACGACGAGCCAAAGGCCACTAAAAATAGGCGCAAAAACCACAAAGGACTCGGAGTTCAACGCTCAGCTCAGCGAGTGGGCAGCATTTGCATGAGCTCTCCGGCCAAGATTCACTTCACCTTTTGCCCAGTCATCGGATGAAGGCGGAACCATCAGGGGATTCCCCCTTGGCAAACTGGCACATGCAACAGCCCAATTCCCTCGCCTCCGGAAGGCGAGGAACACGGCGCGCAATTGCAGTTTGCAGGCCAAACAACTTTGTTAGGGGATTCATAAATTACATAGACATTGGAGTCCAAGCTCGAAGGGCTCACGGCTCGGCCCTCACATGAATAAGGCAGCGAAGAGCTGGCGCACATATAATATGGCAAGTTTAGACGCCAAACTGGGTCCTGCCGGTGGCACATTGCAATGCAGAATAGAATACAGAGAACCCAATAAAAGAAAACAGGACGAATGCACATATAACAAGCATGGAAGCTAACTTCGGAAAACCGATACCCTTGCAGCTGGCTAATTTCAAAAAAGGCATTACTATGGCGAAATTGCATATATTTAAATTTGGAAAGCTTTTCTGTGCTAGTTTTTATTAGATTAATAAAGTTGCATATTAAGTTTAGAAAAAAAAAAAAATTTTTTTTTCAATTTTTGACAATTTTAATGATGTAACCCCTTATAGAATTTTGAAAAAATGGCCAAATTTTTTTTTTTACTTTTTTGGCTAGATCGACTTGGCTGGTGATGCTGATAAAAAATATATATACTTTATGGGGTCGGAGATGTTTTTTTCACTGCGTTTCTGGTAAAAATTATAATACCCTCTGTAAGGGTATAAAAAGAGTGGAGTTTCTTTAACTCGGACTGGGACTAGGACTAAAAATTAAATCTTACATGGGAATAATTACAAGGAAATCAACAGGGTTTTTAAATCCCCTAAAATGCTGCATAAAACTATGCTATAAAAAAATGTACAACAAAAATTGGTACTTTGAACATTTTATTGCATACTTTTAAACAGCTTTTCAAGGGATTTCTAAATCCTAGTTATTTAGTAAACAAATTTACACCGAATTTGGTACTTTGAATATTTTACTGCATACTTTAGACAGTTTTTAAAAAGAGATTTTCAAATTCTAGTTATTTCTACAGCATTTCCATATATTTTGCTGGAATAATAAAACTTTCACAGACCCAAAACCCAGTAGATATGCATATCCTTTGAAGCCTTAACTTCTCTACTTTTATTATTATTATAGAAAACAAAAACCAAAACCACAAAAAGGCCAACTGTAAGTGTAGCCCTTAAGGTTATTCTCTATTTCGCACTGGAATACTGCAAGCCCTGGCAATTATTCACGCTCACCGGGCCTTTCCCAGTCGACCTGCGACGCACTTATTGCATAAGTAAGTACGGGAATCAAATAAGACCTTCTTCGAATGTTAAAAGAAATCAATTAATTGAGGCAAATTGTCTGCGAAAGTCCGCAAATGTGTAGGGCCTGGGGAGTGGCGGCAACTTGGCCCGGTTTTTATGACGGCGTTGCCATAAAAATCGTTATCCAATTTTGGCTAAGCTGCTCGGCTCGCTGCCGCCCGAGGAGGGAAACGAATTAATTAACTTTTCAGAAGAAATGTGGCGAATATTCGGCGCGGACACTCCGTTCTATGCAAATGTCAACAGGTCAGGGGAAGGGAGGAGAAGAATGAAAGGGAAAAGCAACCCAGTTCCAGTCCCAGTCCCAGTCACATATATAATAATGTTATTTTTAACGTACAGCTCGTATTTCGTATTCCGAGAGATTTGCAAACATTACTCACAAAATGCCATAAATACCAGAGAGAGAGTGGGAAAAAATACGAAAAAAAAGAAAGAAAAACCCGAATTCCCATACTCGCTCTTTGGCGCACGGAATAACTTAACTCGGGCCGAATAAGTGGCCGGAGGAGTAGGGTGACTCACTCACTTGGCCGGGAACTCACTCACTCGTAGCATACTTATAAGGGCCGGCTCTCAAACGGCCCAATATTGATGGCACCCCCACTGCCATTCGGGCCCAGGCCCGTGTGTGTGTATGTGAGCGAGCTAGAGTCGTGGCTAGTGGCCAGCTAGCTAGAGCTAGTCCTAGTCCCGGCTAGACCTAGTCCTCGCTGACCAGTACGCGCTGAATCGTCCGACTGACCGCAAGTGTGCCGGGCCACAAGGCTCCCGCTCTCGTCCAACCGCATTTCCGCCTCGGAATCCGGAGCACGCAACTCCAAATGGCTTTGTTGTGTCCCATTAAAAGTGTGCTCCTGGCGGCACCGACAGACATTTGAACTGCAGCCGGCGAATAAAATTATGCCATAACACACTTTTAATACTAAAATCAATAAAAAAAATTTCACAATAAATCCCCATATATATATGATATATATATAAATTAAAGCCATAAAGAGACAGCGACCCCAACATGGACATACCCAGCAGCGGCGCCATATTTACTTTGGGCAAATCCCATCTGGCGGAGAATACCCAGAGCTACTTCTACATCAAGAACGATCCGGTGAAGCGCCTGATATCCGGTCCCCATCAGAGCGCTGTCATTTGTGGTAACTACCAAGTGACCCCAATCCTCCTTCCGCTTCTCTGTCTGCTCCCCCGGTCAAGTGGTCAAGTGGTCAAGTGGCCAAGTCAAAGTTGGTTGTCTGGTGCTGCATTGCATGTTTTGTGCAATTTCCTTTAAATAATAATAAGCTGAACGCCCCGGGGCACTTTCACTTTCTTCTGTTGGCCCAGTCTTGCTTCGTCCATTGAATTACTAAATTACAAGTACACATCCCGGCTTTGGCAACTGGACAAATTGCTGGCCAGGATTAGCTGTAGTTCCAGGGGTGTTTTAAATATTTCAGACCCGATATCTACACTTGAAAAGATATCAATTTCAAGGGGTTATTAACTGGGAATGTTTGTTTTTCATTAAACATATCCTCTTATGACTTTAAAATCATAAAAATGATCTTTAACAATATATTTGAGGCATGATTTTAATAAATTTTAAACAGATGAAGGCTGGGAAATACAAAAATCAGTAATAAAAAGCTAAGTTTAAGGCTCTTTTTATAAAATCTTCATGCTTCACACACCTTTAAACAAGTCAGAAAATAATTTTATTAATTTCTAGACCAAGTTTTGTCAGAATAAACTAAATTCTTATTCATTTTTGCGAACCAAAAACCAGTTCTTTCCCTAAGCTAATTAACAGCCTTTCAGCCTTAATTAATTAATAATATAATTAATTCACCGTGTAGTATATATAAGTAGTTGTCCCACATTTAACCCCGCATTACATAAGCTTAAAATCCATGACAGTCTGAGGCTAGAGAACTCGCTGACCACCAAGCACTTGAAATCACGGCAACATCGACAACTAATGGGGTCAGACGCGGCGTAAAAATACCTGAAATATGGAGCAAACTCACGAAGTAAACCCCCAAAAAATAAACCCAAACCGAAACCGAATTGGAAACCGAATCCAAAGACCGAAACTAAACCTAGAACCACGAGGCGGCAAGCGTAATTGAGGCGTTAACTTCTGCGGGGGAGCTCAGTTAAACAGTTGAGCGATTGAGGGATTGAGGGACTGGGGGATTGAGGCTCTCCACATACACTCGCACACACTTTCTCAATCAATAAAAGTCAAGAAAAGGGAGCAACCCGCCCGCTAAAACATAATAAAACAAAACAGAAACAGAAAGAGAAGCAGAAGCAGAAATAAAAACAAAAGCCGTCGAAAAGCTGAAAGCAAATGTCAAACCGCGCTCTTATCAATTACAGAATCTGGCCGGCTATTTGTTTGGGGCGAGAACCACTACGGCCAGCTGGGCATTGGTGGCCATGGAGGAGCCTCTGGCAGCAGGAAGGGTGCCAGCAACAGCAACAACAACAACGGCAGCAGCAATGGGGACATTGTGACCAAGCCCACCTGCGTGAAGGCCTTGAAAACCCTGGGATTAAAGATTTGCGACGCCGCCTTCGGCAACAACTGGGCCGTGATGCTGACACGTGAGTGAATCAACAAATAGCAGTGCGAGTTTTCCACCTCTTGGAAGTTGGTTAACTCGGCGGAGATGTGCCATTAAAGAAATTGCCTTAACAGAAAGTTTGACTCAATGCTAAAGTTTGTCAATGCTAGCAATTTGGTAATTGAATTGCAGCCTCACCGCAGTTCGGTTAGCTTGGATCCCTATTATTTTCTATTAAGAAAAGAATAATAAAAGCATATTTTTTGAGGCCTAATTATACGTGTTTAGGGAGAGCTTTAAAGGGCAAAGCAATATCAGTAGATAGGCCTTGTTAGCTTGCTTGAAATACAAATATTTAAAAAAAGTAAAGAGAGTTTAAGGAGTCTTCATGTGGGTTCAGCATGCTTAATCAGCTTGCTTTTTGACAACTGAAGCATAGCATTAAAGATATTTTAGGTAAAACTTAAAAGGGTAATAAAATTTGGCTTGGAAATACATATTTTAGACAGAAAGGAGAGTATGAAGTTAAAGGTTTATTCATGAGGCATCTTAGCCTTGCTTTTTGGCTTCAAGACTCGATTTTCAAGCATTAAATTAAAGTTGATTTAGGTAAAATATATATTTAGGCAAACAATATAAAAAAAACCACTCTAAAATATCTTTAAAATATTTTAGAGATTTTCCCTGACATATATCCAAAGAAAATAATAAACTTTAACCCCCACAGACTCCAATGAGATCTTCTTTACGGGTCGCAACATCTTTCCCGACGACACTCATGTGGCTCAGCACTTTACCACCGCCCAGGTGGAGCAGCAAACATGCGCCATCATCCGTAAGCCGTTTCGCCTGGAGGAGTTCGATGACTACCTCTCAAAGAGCGAGGAAACAGACAACTTCATGGCGGTCCAGGCGGGCAACGAGCACTTTGCCGTGCTAACCAGTAAGTAGTGGCAACCAGCGAAGAATCCTATCCAAATTCATTCCAAAAATCCCCTTCAAAAGGCACCGGACGTCTTATTGGTTGCGGTTCAAATGCCCGTCAGCAGCTGGGCGAACTTGAGGCGGACTATGATGGGCATCCGGTAGAGATCCGTCTGGATGCCAAGGTACAGCAGTTTGCCTGCGGACCCGAGTCCACGCTGGTGCTGACCGCCAGCGGAAATCTCTTCCTCACCGGCCACCTCAACGAGTTTGTCTTTCCGCGCTTCACCGAGCTGCAGAAGAACCTGCCGCCCACCGAGCAGATCATCTTCATGCACATCTCCAAGACCAGCGAGGTGTATATCGTGACCAATGCGGGCAGCATCTACCGCAGCTTCGAGTCTGTGCGCAACAAGAGCCTGGTCTTCCAGCGCTTCTACGACTACGACAGCGAGGAGAACGGTCCGATTTGGAAGCTCCTCAAGGGCTTCTCCTTCTATGCGGTTCTCAGCAAGGCCAACAAGTTCTTCACCACCTTCTCGGAGAGCGGCCATCACCTGAAGACCTTCCGCGAGATCTCCAAGTTTAAGAACCTCCGTCTGCTGGACATTGCCGTTGGGGATCAGCATGTACTGGTGCAAGGCATCCCACGGTCCTCGATGTCGTCGGCTTCGGTTGGCGGCTCAGCGGACCCGCAGCGCTACACAAGCCGCAGTTTCGCTCTACAGCCGCCGGATGCGAATGGCAACGAGGAGCCAGGCAGGAGCCACAGTGGCAGGAGTTTGACCAAGCAAAAAGGTGTGGAGGAGCCCGCCGAGGAGCGAACGATGGCGGCCACTGTGGGGGGTTTGGCAGCTGCAGCGGGTGCTGGAACAGCGGCGGCGTTGGAGGCAGTAAAGCATTTAAGCAAGGAGGAGGAACCGAAAGAGAAAGAGGAGCAAGCGAAGTCCCAGGATATAAATGCAAATGTGGGCAGCGAGGAGTCTCAGGTCAAGGAAGCCAAGGAATTAAATGGCAATAAGAAAGGAGATCCACCACCAAGCAGTCCTAAAGAGAAAGCAAATCAAATGGAGGATCCAGCAGTTAAAAGTCCAGGAGAAAAACAGCAAGAAATGGAAAAATCCACATGTAAGGACCATAAAGAAATGGAGGATCATCCAGGCTCAGCACTGGCCAGCTCAGATCAGCAGAAAATGGAGGAATACAAGGCGATAGAGCCCACAGCACCCATGGAATCACCTATGAAAGGCATGGAAACCAAAGAACTAGCTGTTAAACCCATGGAATCTCCAATGAAAGCAGCAGATTCACCAGCTAAGACCAAGGAATCTCCTCTAAAACCCTTGGAATTTATACAGAAAATGCCCACGCCGCCTACACACACACCCACGCCCCCAAAGTCCCCAGCGGAATCTCTAAGATCCAACAAGTCAGTTAATCCGATGGCGACGGGCAGCCAGGAGAAGCTACTGCGCCCACGAACCCCTTATCCCGAAAGCAGCAATTCCAGCACACCGCAAACGATCAAAAAGACGCCCATTCGGAATTTCTCGTACGAGGCGGCCATGGATCACGACCACCTGGATCGCACCTCGCCGGAGCTGGTGGACAGCTTGGAGACGGTGGCCGAGGTGCCTGCAACGACCATTGAGGTCAATACACCCACACCGCCCACGGAGGAGGACGAGCAGCTGGCCGTGGAGATAACCACGACCAATGACTCGAAGGACAGCAGCAAGGTGATCAACGAGATTCGCTTCATCAACAACGGCGTGGATGTCACGGCCAATGTGGAGGAACAAATGCCAGACACGCCGCATGAGAGCTCGCTGGAGGACCTGGAATCCGATGGTGAGCAGATGCTGCACCAAGTGGAGGAGCAAGTGGACAGAATCGTTACAAACACAGAAGAGGCGGCGGCTAAGGCCGGCGAAGGAGCGATGGATGCCATGGACTCCACCCGCAGCTCCATCCAGACGGCGGTTAGGAAAGCGGCGTATGGCGCCAAAGATGCCATGGAGGCTGCCGGCGAGCGTATGGCCACTGGAGCTCGGGGAGCAGTGGATGCCGTGGGCGGAGCAGTGGGGGCGGCGGGAAAAGGTGCCCAGCGGATGGCCAGCGATGCCATGCATGCCGTGGAGCAAGCCGGCAGCAATGCCGCGAAGGCAGCGTCCGACACAAAGGATTCCATGGGCAGGGCCATGGATTCGGTGACCAGCAAGATTTCCAACGAGGTCCTGGGCGCCAAGGAGAATATTTCGTCGTTGTTTCAGATAAAGGCGGCCCGCGAGGCGGATCCGCAGACCACGCCTGTCTCAACGCCCGACATGTCCTCGAAGGAGGGAGCACCGAAGACCACAACCACGCTGGGCTCCGGCGAGGAGGATGAGCGGACCACAGCCTCCGTGAACTCCATTCACAATTCAACAGGGAATGGAAACGGCAATGGCAACATCTTCGAATCGAGCCACCCCTTTGAGCCTTCGAGCGATCCCTACATAGATCCCCTCGATGCGGTGGTGGAGCGCAGCAAGAAGGCCATGCAGGACGACCTGCGGGCCATGCAAATGCGCGCTAGCTCCCACGTGCAGGCGGTGGCCCATCAAAAGGAGGAGGAAGCCAAGGGATTCATGCAGCAGATGATGGACAGGCTCTCGTGTCGCAACGAAAAGGCGGTCAGAATCGAAGGTAATCAAAACAAAGAGTTTATTGTAGGCATTTAACGGAAAGAGACTCACCTGAATCAAATATTTTCGTCAACAGATGAAATGCGTCCTCCGGCTGCTGCGCTGCACAACAAGAACACAAACAAGGTGAACAGCGAGCTGAGTCTAAGCAACGGGCATGCCGATCAACCGCAGGCGTCGTCGCGGGTCTGCACGATTTTATAAAACTCGCACTAGCCGCGCCAGCACTTTTCTAAGCAATTGCATTTGGTCTTAAAGTACAATTTAATGAAAATAATAAACAATAAAGCAAACAAATTGCCAATAAGTTCTGCACCGGGCAGTATGACCGTACTTGGGCGGGCGAAATATACCCCTAGGAACCACTGGCAAACTTGATGCGTTCACAGGTGAATGGCGGAACAGGAACTAGCTCATTTGCTAAGAGATGAGAGTTCGTGACTAGTGGTATTGGTTCTAAGTTTCTAGAAATACATGTGAAAACTTGAGAACTTTTATTGATTTTATATTATTTACGGCAAAATTAATGTTCAATAACATAAAAATATTAAAACCCATTTTTTACCTTACTTATTTTTTTATAAACTAAAACGCCTTAGCTTGGTATTTAAGTATATTGCTTTGGGGGGTAAGAATTTTTAGGGGGAAAGTTCAGGGGTTTTTTAGGAACCAATTGATTTAAATATTAAAAAAAAAAACTGTAAAATTGTTCTTTTTTTTTATAGCAATATTGCCAGGCACAGAAACCTAAATATGGCATAAACATCAAAAGAAAAATAATACTGCACATGATTGTCCTATAGCTTAAAAGTTTTCCCAGCTGATGTTGGCGCATTCTGTAAACCTGCTTTTAATTTTAAGATGCTTAGAATTGTTATTCTTCCGAAATTGTTTCGCTTTGCAACATTGCTTCGTCATAATGAGATATTTTTTCCTTTAAGTATTTGAAATAAACAGATTTTTTGAATTTAGGGGGAAGACTAGTATTTTTAGGTGGAAATAGCGACTCTTTGAGATTTTTTAGGGGGAAACCAAAATTTCCATCTGGCAACACTTGCGTCTATTTTGTACGCGAAACAGTAAAAAAAAAAGAAAAGAAATATTTGTACTATTTTTCTAACATTTATACGCTTTTTATAAATGAACAACCAGCTGCGGATAATGCTGTGAGGCCCCCTTTTCGTTCAGCGATAGCGAAGCGCGAGCACCGTTCCCGATTACCAAACCCCAAACCGAATCGAATGCGGAAAATGATGTAAAACGGGGGGAAATCTAAAACAGAAAGGCCCCACACAGCACAGCCACAAAATGGAAAGGTAGGTCAATGTGTGGGCGCCCGCAAGGTGTGTGCGTATGTGCATGCCAGCCACCAAATACAAACCCAAATGGAGTCCGGAGTTTCGAGGATTTTTAACGGACCCTAATGGAAAACATTGAACATTTTTGATGGGGCCAGTGAGCTCCAAAAATTAAAAGTCTCCTAACCTCAAAAGAGCTTTTACACGATTGTGTGTGTGCGCGTGTGAGTGCTGCGGCCCTGTGTGTGCGTATGTGTGCGACTGAAAGTGGTTGTGGCTCGTGGGCCAAAGGGGCGAGAGGCGGAGCAAAGGCAACGTGTTAGTGGAAAAACTGCTTTTGAAAAAGGGAAAATTTTTTCACCAAAAGCCCGCCCAAAATAAGTTAGTTTGGCATATAGGTAAAAGCCTGGAGTGGCCTGTTGTCAAGTATCTTTTCATATTGGCCAACACGGCGGGATTTTAATCAAGTTGCTAGGAAAACACATGTAATTTGCGAGAAAGTAACACGCTGTCAGTTCAACTAAAAAAAAAAAACGAACAGAGATACCTGAGCGCTCAAACGTGTGTGTGTGTGTAAGTAGAGTGCAGCCTCGATAAGGTGAACCAATGAAAGAAAGCTTAGTGTCAAATGGCTGAAGTTCTAGGAGAGCGGAATAATATCGATCTAATTAATTTCCACAACGAGTCAATGGTAAAAATTTAACTTAAATCTATAGAGTAGTGATTTTTGCAGGCGTTCGTAGGCGTGGCAAAATATTAAATCAAACATGATCTGCATAAAACCTATAAGAATGTTGTCACGAAATATGGTAGCTCTAGCTCTAATAGTCTCTGAGATCTCAGTGTTCATATAGGGACTAAGTTATAAGAGTTTATGTAGAGTCTCCACTGTGGAGGGCACAACCAGGGGCAGCGAACAGGTAACCTGTCCAAGCGGACGTAAAAACCGAAACGCTCTGAAAATATTTCACATGCATTTTAGGTAGCGCGCGCTTATTTATTTTGATTTTAAAAATGCATAATCGGTCTTCTCTATAATTCATGCCCTTGGGAAAACACCCAATAAAGTCAGAGAGAAAGAATTCTGGCGGGGATTGCCAGAGAGGAAGAGAAAGAGGAGGAGGCAGCCAGTTGGGGCAGAAGTGTGTCAGCTATTGAATAATTTAGATTTATAATTTCGCAGTTAGGTATGTTTCGTGTGTCTGGGAATTCCTCACATATTTTTGCATACCAAAAGGCCAGGCCGCCACATTACTAAAGCCCAATCTCCCAAT
Source organism: Drosophila auraria (assembly GCA_008042615.1). Taxonomy (NCBI): domain Eukaryota; kingdom Metazoa; phylum Arthropoda; class Insecta; order Diptera; family Drosophilidae; genus Drosophila; species Drosophila auraria. The sequence goes on from VNJW01002685.1 coordinate 42,829, forward strand.
CCGATCTCCATTCCAGGCACTAGCGACAACACCAGCAACAAAAGCAACAACAACCAGCAGAGAAGCGATGACCATGTCGTGGCATTTTTGAAGCATCGATCTTAGTTCGTTAGCCAGCTTTCTGTTCAAGTCACAGGCGATCAAGTTAAGCGCCAGCGCCAGCGCCAAAACCAACTCCAACCCCCTCACCCGATCCCAGCGAGCAGTCCATGATGCATATCAAGAGCCTGCCCCATGCCCATGCCGCTGCCACGGCGATGAGCAGTAACTGCGACATCGTCATTGTGTCCACCCAGCCCCAAACCACCATTGCTAACAATAATAACAACAATGATACGGTCACCCAGGCCACGCATCCCAGCCACATGTCGGCGGCGGCGGCAGTCCAACAGCAGCAGCAGCAGCAGCAACAACAGCAGCAACAACAGCAGCAGCAGCAGCAGCATCACCAGCAGCAACAACAGCAGCAGCAACAGCAGCCCAGTGGACCGCCCTCGACAGCGCCGCCCCCACCGCCGACGGAACTGCCCTTGCCTTTCCAGATGCACCTGAGCGGGATCTCGGCGGAGGCGCATAGCGCCGCCCAAGCGGCGGCTATGGCAGCTGCCCAGGCAGCGGCGGCCCAGGCGGCAGCGGCCGAGCAGCAGCCAGCGCCACCGGCACAGTCTCAGCCACCGCACCTGGTGCATCTGACAGCGCACAGTCCCACGATGTCCAGCGATCACTATCTAGGCACCAACGGGCATGGTGAGCATCCTGGCGAGGGCGGGCCTGGAAGCAATGGCAATGCCGGCGGAGGAGGAGGAGGACCCCGCGAGCTGGAGAAACCCTTCCACTGTACCGTGTGCGATCGTCGCTTCCGGCAGCTGAGCACACTAACCAACCACGTGAAGATCCACACTGGCGAGAAGCCCTACAAATGCAACGTTTGTGATAAGACCTTCCGTCAATCGTCGACGCTGACGAACCATCTGAAGATCCATACGGGCGAGAAGCCCTACAACTGCAACTACTGTCCCAAGCATTTCCGTCAGCTGAGCACCCTGGCCAACCACGTGAAGATCCACACGGGTAAGATCAGCCAGAGTTAATCCTCCACAATTGAATAAATATCTTTTCTTAATTTTGGCAGGTGAAAAGCCTTTCGAGTGCGTCATCTGCAAGAAGCAGTTCCGCCAGTCCAGCACGCTCAACAACCACATAAAGATCCATGTGATGGACAAGGTCTACGTTCCTGTCAAGATCAAAACGGAGGAGGAGGAAGGGTGACTAGGACGGATGGCGTTGGCGGCACACCACCATCAGCACCAGCAGCAGCAGCATCAGCAACATCAGCAGCAGCCTCCGCCTCCGCCCAGCAGTGTTGTTCTGGCAGGACACCACCACCACCAGCAGCAGCAGCAGCAACATCAACAGCAGCCGCATCAGCAACACCAGCAGCAGCCTCCGCCACCGTCCCAGCAGCAGCAACAGCACCTGCAGGACGGCTCGCCGCACCACCACCACACACACTTCAATGTGGCCGCTCTTGGGGATCTGTCCGGTGCGATGCAGCTGGGCGCGGTGACAGCGGACGGCAGCTTTGTGACCATGGGCGGTGTGGTGGTTGGCCGGATTCAGCACACGCGCGAGGAGCTGCAGCAGCTGGGAGTGATTAAGGTCGAATCGCCATCGAATGGCGTGACGACGGCCACAACGTCAGCGGCGGCGGCGGCGTCGACGCAGCGCGAGGGATGAGTCGATGAGCTGCTCCTCGAGTACATGCTCAAGGAGGAGAATGTGGATGATGATGAGGAGGCAGAGGAGGAGCACGAGGTTGTGGAGCCGGAGCAAGGGCAGGAAGAGGAGCAGCTATCATCGAGCCAGAAGTGAGCCATGTTTTGGTGTGTACGCTTACGTTGTTGTTAGTTGTTTAATTGTAGCGAAACATTGTTGTTGTTGTTAAGGTTTAAATGTGTGACGTAAGAACTTACCAAGATGAATGTATAGCAAACGCTTCAAAAGTAGCTAACCGAACCGAAATGGCGCCAAGCAACCAACCCAGGGCACCCAGCACCCACAGCTCCCACAGAGAGAGAGAGAGAAAGCAAGCAAACCCTAGAACTAAACGTAAAGCTTAAACTAAAACTAAAACTAGAACTACAACTAGAACCCAGAAGAAGAAAGACCTTAGCATCTCACATTCACATCCAGCCTCTCAGAACCAGAAATAGAATAAAACCACACTCTCTTCTACTCAATTAAACAAATAATCCTAACCGTAAACTGTAACTAGGAGCATCTCTAGAGGAAAACTAAAAACTGTAAAACTGTAAAAAAAAGCAAAGAAATACTAAACCCATAATAAGCTAAAAGTCATTGCGTGTAAGTTGAGTTAAACGAACGAACAGAGAACTGGAAAAGCTTCACAAAGTGGCAAAAAATACGTTTCAAATTTTAAATTTGTTAGAACCAATCAACTCACTTTTAAACTGTTTTAATTTAGCATTTAACGTTTAAGAGAACTTGTTGTACTCGCCCCCTTGACTTAGTCAGGTGGCGGCCGATTCTTGTGAAGCGATTTTTTTATAGGTCTGGGCTTACACAAATTCAATTTGTTTCAAAGGAAATTCCTAGCATAATTATTTAATTGCGTGAGAGCATTGCGGCAAGCAAAGAAAATTCTAATAGCTAGTAAGCGGTCGAAAATAACCTAATTTCGTAGTCCCTAAAGAGCCATAGTTTATAGAATGCAGCGTTTTGTTAATTTTAATCGATTTAGTCTTAGTAGTTTTAATTTCTGCATCCTGGCATCGATTGGAACACACAGACACAAGGCCCCCTTGTCTAAACATTAGTTAATGAAGTAAACACAAAAACTAATTAATTCATAATTAATTCTGTACAAAAGCAAGCCCAACTCCAATTTGTATATGTATAAAGAGAGAGAACGGAGAGAGCCGGCGAAGGTAAGGAGAGAGTTTAACTAAATTGTAAAAACACAAACAAGAAACCCTTTTTAAAAAAGAGAAAATAATATATTTTCTAAAAATACAACCTGCGACTTTTTATGTTTATTATCCCACACACGTTATCCTTGGTTCCCCAACAGACTGACTATATATCGTTACTCTTTCGATCGCCTCTTTAAATACTTTAAAGCCTGCAGCCAGGGTTGAACTCCTGTCTTAAGTTCCTATATAGATTTCCAAGCGCAACAAAAACGAAAACGAAACTCTTAAATGTATACGAATCAATTGCAAAGCCGGGCAGAGAGATCGGAGTTACATTAAACGAAAAACCTAGCCTACATATATGGAATAAACAATAATAAATAAATGTTGATAAATGTGTAGTGTTAACGAATTGAAAGCCAGACAGCTGAAACTCCCAGCCCCAGATCTAGAGCTGTAAGCGATTCTACTTTTTGTGAATCGATTCTTTTTAAAAAAGCTATTTAATCGATTTAAAATCGATATTTTTTTTATTTTAATTAAATTTAAATTTTGTTTAAAGGTCGGTGCATCGATTCCCTAAAAAAAGAATCGATTTCTTTCGCTCATCCAACAACATTGATTAAATTGACTTTAAAATCTATTTGTTAACAGCTCTACCCCAGATCCCAGCAGAGCAATGATCAAAGCAAGGCTTGAATCCGTTTTTGGAGCATCCTTTCGTGGATTTAAAAGGGCTTTGAGCTTGAGGCATAAACTACACACACTGCTTTCCCTTTCCCTTCCCCTCTCCCACGCCTATGAATATATACTTTACAGAACTAAGTGACGTAGTGAGATTAGCATTTAAGAGCCTAATTATAATTAGTTGGAAGTGTGTAAAATGTAAAACCGCAAAGAATTTAGACATACAATGAACAAAGACAAGAAACGTTAGGCAAATGGAAAACTGCAAAAAAAAGAAACTAAAAACAAGAAGCAAAAAGTGCTTAAAAACAAAACGCGATAATATTGTATAATTATACACATATATATATATTTATTAATGTATGTACAAGCGTAGTAGCTGTATTTATATATGTAAATGTGTACGTAATTGTGTATTTAGTTACCGCATAAATATATATATATTTGCAATGGAGAAATACAGAAACGAAAACTATGACAAAACGGCAAATGAATGAATCCGACAATGCATTCTTATTCGAAACTAAACCGATATAGTTAGGGAATATAAAATAACGTACTATAGGTCGCTGAGCGATGGCTTCAATGAACTTAAGATAACATAAACATGATTTGAACTTTTTTCAACTTAACGTAATAGGTATGGTAGCTTAGGAGGCCTCCGAATCGTTGCCCTCAGTAGTATCTGGCTGCGACAGGGGCTCATCATCGCCCAGGAAGTCATTCAGATAGGTTAACCACTCGCTGACATCGACACCCTCTTTCTGTATCTCGTTCTGCAGCAACCGGCGCAAGTAGCGCAGCTGTCGCACATCCTCGCCGTAGCGCAGGCACATCTTGGCCACATTGATCCTGGCCACTGGTAGATTCACTTTGGGCCTGCCAATGATCACCTTGGTGTTCATGCGCTTCTTCCAGGTGTGCACCTCCTCCTCCATCTCGTCCAGCATGAACACCTTGCCCGTGTCGCCGGTTATCACGCCCACCGGCGTAGCCAGCGGGCTACTGGTCCGCGTCTGCAGGGGCAGCACTTGCCGCTTGTTCCTCAGGCACTTCCAGAAGCCAGAGAGATTGCACCAGGCGTCGTAGTCCTTGACAGCATTCAGTAGTAACTTGAGGTAGTCCTCGCGGCACAACAGTTCGTCGTCCTCTTCGATTTCGCTCATGGGCTTGTACCTCAGCCACTGGCGGGTCGTAAACTCGTCGCACGCCTTCTCCGGTCCGAAGGGCAGGTTCTTGGGAAAGTAGAACAGCTGCAGGAAGTGATCGGTGAACTCGTAGCGGAGATACGGTTGCTCAATCTGCGGAATGATCTTCAGGTACGTGCTGATGTACTTGGGGTTTTGTATCTTGAAAATCTTGAAGAACTCGGCAATCAGCAGGCGGGTTTGGGGACCCAGATGGGGATATATGACCTTATTGTCTTCATACTTTAGCTCGGACGTGTTGCTCACCTCCACAGCGAGGATTATAAGGCGCTGTGGGGGAGAAAAATAACCGGTTATCGAAGATACATGCCACTTGTTGTTCAGTTCTCACCTGAAGAATCCTAAGCCTTTCCGGATACATGGATTTGGATGCCGCCAGTCCGTACAGCCGCATCACCTGGCGTACGATGTCGGTGAGACGTGTGCTGGCTGACATTTCAAACACGATCGTTGCGAATGGCTTCGTGTCCTCCTGAAAGAACTCCGACTCCGTCTGGCGCAGGCGATTGTGGTCCAGCCACGAAAGGAACTCCATTTCCAGGATCCAGGTGAGCATGTTCAGCACGTCGAAGAGCCTGGCCAGGCGCACCGAAGCCGACATCCGCTTGAAGTCGTCCAGGTTGAGCTTGCCACTCAGCCAGTCGTACTGATGGACGTGTCGCAGGAACACGGTCTCCTGCGACATATTGGCATCCTCCTCTTCGGAGTAATTGAAGACGTACTTCTCGTAGAACTTGGTGTTTTCGCGGATCTCCTCGTCGCTACACTGGGCTATATTCTCCTCCAAGAGATCCAAATAGAACTTCAGTTTCTGGGGTGAAGGATTATTCGTGCGATTTTCACGCAAACCGGGCTTTGGTACGCCCAGAAAGTTGAGGTAGTAGGGACGCAGGGCAGTCCAGCAGGGCGGAAAGGCATCGATCAGCAGGAAGAAAGTGCGTATCAGCTTGTTGTAGGTGTCGCCCAGTTCCTTGACGCTCATGTCCTTGGCAATAAGGATCTGAAATGTGATTTAAGCCAATTAACAGAGTGGACTACAGCGTCTGGGAGTGACATCCTCTCACCATCGTCATGTCTATGAGCCTCTCGAAGATCGCATCGCCGGGATACACACACTGCAGCACCATCATCTCGAGGATGTCCAGGAAGGTGTCATAGTGCTGACCATGCAGTGTCGTCCGCAGTGCCTGGGTGGCCGTAAAGCTGGGAGCATCCGGCAAGATGGAGTTGCGATGCTTGTCCACGCACTTGCTGGTGTTGTTTAGACACTTGGGCACACAGGCACCGGGCAGGCGGTCCTCGCTGCTCATGTACAGATTCGAGATCAAAATGCGCAGATTAAGCTTCCAGTTAAGCTTCTGCGGCGGTGCTTCTGGTGGAGCCGGTCGCTCCTTGGCCTTCCTGCGCCGCTCCTTCTTAGCATGAGACTGCTTCTTTGGTTCCGGCTCCTCCTTGGCATCCGATCTGGCTGAGAGCATTTCCACATCTGAGTCGGCGAGGGTAAGTTTTTTCTCCGCATCCTTGTTGTCCGTTTTAGGGCGATCCATCGTCGTCTTACGCTGCTCGGTATCAGTGCTGTTCCTATTACGCAGCTCCGAGTCTCTGCTATCCGACCTATGGGGCTTTATTGCATCCTCCTTGTCCCGCTGAAGGGTCTCTGCGCTGTCCCGCCGAAAGGCAACCGTTTCTACGCTGTCCGACCTACGCGGACTTGTTGCATCCTCCTTTTTCCGCGGAAGGGAAACTGTCTCTACGCTGTCTTGCCCATGGGTAACCTTTTCTACGCTGTCCGGCCTACCCAAGTGCTGTGGCTGGGATTCTTTGAATTCCGTCTCGGAGTCCCTCTCTGAATCCGGCAGTTCCATTTCCACGTCCGTGGAGAAGAGCTCTTGTCTTGCGAGTTCGTTTAACTCGCGATTCCTGTCGCTCTTGAGAGGCGAACTTTCTTCATTGCTGGTCGACATTTGATCGCTGGAAACTCAAACTCGAATATAAAAATGCGCAATTCGCGTATTTTAGCCGGTCTTAATTCCAGTGTTGCAAGGGTTTTCGCGCAAATCAACAAACAAAACAAAGAAGTTATCGACATTCGATATCGAATAGGGATAATCGAATGACAGAAAAGTACATTAGAAAAGTTCACTGCTTTTTTGTTGTTTTAATTACTCTCACAGAAAGAGAAATTATAAATAATTTATAAATAAATTGTCAGAGAAGCCTGCAGAGGAGCATTACAACCTTATTTCGATAGGTAAGTGGTCAACAAGTTATCGATATGAAACTCTTAATAAAGCTATTTACCAACACTTGGCGGTTAGATTTAAATATGAAATTCGAATTATTAAAGTTAAAGATAAAAAAATACCATTTATATTCCGACTTGGTCAAATACATCCATGATTAATTACATTTGGAGATAATGGCTCTAAATTTTTATACTAAATTGCAAAAAGTAGAGCATTTGATGATAGGTTATAAGCAGTTTAATGATTTAATTTATTAGAATGCAGCAGCATTTATTCCATTAAATATTCAGACAGTTTAAGCTCTAATGACTCTACTTTTAATAAATATAATCCAATTCTCATTAACTAGCCATTCTAAACAATTTCAAGCAACAGCCATAAAATGCCCATAAAAAGTATATATTAATTTGCATAAATTACATTTGCTGCCCGAAAAATAAACCCACGCATTAATAACGATTTCGATCGCAAAAAACGGACGCCTGACCGTGTCACTTGCACAACTAGACGACGGCGCACTTGGCCAAAAGCTCCAAATTTAGAATTTAAATATAGCAATTAAGCTGATTTATGCAGGCCCGTCCGCATGTTACAATAATTGCCGCTAACAACTCCGGCTCTCCAAATCCGCGCGACTTCACCTGAACTGGATGGAGGCTGGTGGGAACCCGAAGAGAATCGTGGCGCCGTTGCCGTTCGTATGCAAATGTGAGCGCTGAAAAATTGGACAACAAAAATGGAGGCAACATTTTTTAGATCCCGAAATCTAGTGCATGATTAGAGGTGTATTTTTTCGGTAGTCCACCTGTTGGGTATTTGGCTTTTTGACTCCCCTACGTGTTAGTCGCGTTAATGAATTGCCTTAAATGTCAATTACCAGTGGCTTTTATCGCCGTATCTCAATAAACGCCAATTATAATTGCTGCTCTCACACAGACCGACCGACTCCGACTCTGACTGACTGAATGATTGTCTATGTAATTAACGACGTTTGTTTAACCGCCGCTGGATAATTGCAATCTTTAGGCCAAGTGCAATCAATCGATTTTACAGATGTTTTCTGCCTGCTTGAAGTTTGTTGTCTGCCTTTGTAATTGAGTTATTGGAAATTGGATTTGTATATATTATTTACATATGTAAATAGGCCTGAAGGTGGGCGGTTCTTCGTGCGGATGGAAATTGTCTGTTGCTGGTGCTGGTTGGTGGCAAAGGTGCAGCCAAATTAAATTCCCGGCTAATCGCTGACATTTCTGGGGCAGAGCTGCAATTATAAAGGTGCGACTTCAAAAAAGGGAAAACGCATAACAAAAATTAACAAGAAACAAGAAAGAAAGCTAACTTCGGAAAGCCGATGTGTACATACCCTTGCAGCTTGCTAATTTAGAAAAGGCATACCTAAGTCAAAATTTCATATATTTCAATATGGATAGCTTTTCTTTGCTAGTTTTTATTAGGTTAATAAATCTTTATGGGGTCGGAGATGCTTTCTTTACTGCGTTTCAAACTTCCGTCTTCTTTTTCTGAATTTTTTAACCTCTTTTAATGTTACTTAGGTCTTATTTCGTAATAAAAAATATCCCCTTCTACTGTATAGTTTTTATTTTAAAGATAACCATTCAAGGTCCCAAGATATGGTTTCAAATCTGATCACTCATACGCCGTGTGGCCTTTGCTGACACCCATAAAAGTTGTACAAGTGCTCCGTTGCTCTGCTGCGCATTGCTGCAGATCACTTAGATCTACAGAACGGCCACCACTCATATCTATTGCCCCCCATCAGCCTTATTGGACATGCGTAAGTTATGTCAAAAATTTATTGCGTGACCATTGGCGGGAATACTTTATCATAAAGCTACCAAAGTGCCAGCTTTCAGCTTCCAACTGCCAGAAGCCGCAACGAGTCCCAGTGCCAGTGCTTTTAATGTTTTTAAGTGCGAAACCGCCAGTTGGGCAATGAATGTGGATAGAGAACATAAATCTCACACCAGAGACCGCGAGTCCGATTCCAAGTGCACCTACACACAAGATACTCGGTCCTGGCCAAGTGTCGAGGTGCCAATTAAGGCTGCTCACTGCGGGTAGTTTGGATATATCATGCGAGTGGCACGGCTCGCTGCATAGATAATTTTTTGCGGAGCTCGCCAACTGACCGAAAATGGACCAGGCCGAGTGTCATTTGATTCTTGGGGCAGACTGGCGGCGTTTCATGCGCCTTTGACATGCAACCAGGCTCTGGCTTCGGCTCCGATCCAAGCTCCATGCCGAGTCGGCACAGTTTACACGAATCGGCGGAAAGCAAAAGCAAAGGCAGCAAAATTACGAAATTTGTCGTCTGACAAAAAGCTTAGAAAACGATATAAATTAAATTTACGATTTTGGTGCTCATTAAATGTTCACAACTTTGGGCCCAACGAGGCATTTTTTTCTCTCCTTTGGTTGCAAAATTAGAACATCGCTTTGGGAAATCGCCAAAATGCAGTTAATTGTTTTTAGCTTTAGGTTTTTTTCCGTTTTTCGCTCTTTTGGTCTTCTTGTATTTATATATTTTTTTTTTTGTTTTGGACTTGGTTTTCTCGCGATTGTCACAAATTGAATAATGTCTCAATTGAAAAGCTTAGCTTAGAGAACAAACATTTAGACTGTGTTTGCAATTGTTTGCTTTACACGGAAAATAAATGAGATTTTAAATGGTTAAAAATGGGATTTTAATTTATGAAGACTCTGTTTTGATTTAATTAGGAAAAGAACTTCCTAGTTACTCAAGCTCAGCCTCACGGAATGCTGCCCTAACGCACAATTTACTTGCTTTGAATCTATGTCCCTTTCTTATATAAAATTATTACTTTAAATATAAGAAATTAAATTTAAAATAAACATAAAATATTTATTTGCTTCTGTGTAGTTTTATTTTTGTCGCCGGCAACTAATTACGTGCCGATCCAGCATCGGACCATTGTATAATCGTGCCGCCTGATATATATCCTGACACAGCTGGCCCCGATCCGATCCAGAAAAAAAAGTGAAAGGCAGCAGCCCCGTTGCAACGCCCACTTCTCGCCGGGACAGTTGGTAAAGCAGCAGTCCAAGTATAACTAGATTATTATATAATTGTTACCATTTGACTAATTTGCCTGTGGCCAGATAAAAGCCTGGACAAAAAACGAGGAAAGCGAGTCTGGAAAAGCGGCCATTTGCCGGGCCAGCGGCAGTCGCTCCACTGACCAACATTCGCGACTGGCCGGCACAACCGGCTCCCAGCTGAGCTGCTTGAAACACAACGAAAAAAATGGGTCACCAATAAGAGCGCGACGTGAGCTTATCTCCACACCAGATTCAGTTTTAATTGCCACTCGCCGGCTGCTGCAGATGGGATCTGCTCCCTCTAATTCCTGGGGTAATGGGAGTACATCCTGCCCTGCAGGGAGCGCGAAGTCCTTTTGCAGTGGCTCAGCTTGCTGAACCATTTGATGTAGCCCCTTCGTGTGTGCAGAGGCAGAGGTCTCTGGAAATCCTTGGAACCAGATTGTTTAGCTAAAAAAAATAATAAATATATATAAATAATTATATGTTTTATTTTGCATAATTTTCTTACCCTTGGCTTTGGCATCGGTCTCCTCTGCGGGCGTGGATCGTCGCCAAACGGTGCCCAGGTTTATAACCACCAAACGAGATAGGCAAATCATTGCAAAAACTTATTAAATCGTAAAAAAAATACTATAACAATTTATCGATAATATTTCGTTTTGAATCAGTTTCTGTGTGTGCTCTCGTTCGACCTGTTGTGTGTGTGTAAAATGAATGAAAATGCCACAGCCAACTCTGATTAAGTAAACTTTCGAGTAAGTGTTGCAATCCGGAATGGAGAGAAGCTGACCAGGCTCCGACGCGGTCCAGATCGAGATCATAGCTCCAGCTACGTCCCACTCTTGATTGGTGCAAATGAAAAGGAAAACGAAGCCAAAGCTGGTTTCACTCGAAATGGGGCAGAAGCCGGCGTAGCGATGCCTTACATAATAGTCCATAGAAAAGCACACACATGTGCACTTAGCGAAAGGTATTTATTTATTATTTTTTAGCATAAAAAAATTTGAGGGAGTCTAGAAATTCTAAATTTTACTTGAAAATGACATTTTAATATAAATAAATGTATGGTAAAGGAGGGTTCAGCTCCTTTTAAAAGAAGAAACCTTTTTCTCTTCAGATGCTAAACTAGTTCCACATCATTTAGCTGCTAGACCCCGTTGGGAATTCCAGTGCAACGTCAGAACTTTGTTGCTTTGAACTTTGTTCTGTTCCAAACTTCTTGTCTGAGCCTTCTAAAAACGGACCTTTATTTAAGATTTAATAAATATTTATTCATAATTCATATAGTATCAAAGGTATCTTGTATATGCTTATAATTCCCAACTAGCTATTTCGCTTATAAGACAAAACTTCATATTTTAAAATGTAAGTAAATGGAATAAGAAAGTAAGTAAGTACAATAGCTTTATTTTATAATCTATTATATTATTCCGAGGCTAAAATTATTATTTAAGAAATATTATAAAAAAATTAAATATTTTGGCATATAATCGAGTCTTGGTTAATGAGAAATTATGCCGATTATGACCTCGAGTTGGCTAAATCCCTTAAAAATAAATAAGATAAATATTAAATTAAAAATAAATAAATATTTCCATTGAATTTTCTAAGTGTAATAACACAGTGGCATGTGCAATTTATCTGCTCGCCGCGATCTTTCCTGGCTGCCGGCTGCTTAGGACACCCCAGTTAGCTAGCTGGTCGATGTCAGCCGCAGAAACAGCCTCCGATTCCGATTCAGATTCAACAGAGTCTGAGGCAGAGGCCGAGGCAGACGCGGAGGCAGTGGCAGACATGCCTCGCTGGCATGTGTGGCTTAGTTTCGCTTTAATAGAGCCCCAAAGACACAGTGGCTTTGCTATGCTCCGCTCCGGCTGACAGGCATTTGCATTGCGCCATTGGAGTCATAATGCAGTGACACATTTTGTTGCGTGTCAGTCGTCGGGCTAAAGCCTAATGCCGCTAAAGGGCAAACGAGCTGCGTCTTAATTACGTTAATGGCAGCCAAAAGCCAAAAGAGATTCGCGCCCGAGCCATGTGCGATTCTCGTTGCCACAACCAGCGGCGGTACGTAGTAGCATTTGTGTAATCTTGGTAATTAAGCGACGCTTTCTGCGCGCGCACACACACCAAACTATGCTCTATACACACACTCAACGGGTTTTCCCACGATAGCCAGTGGAGTCCCCTGGCTCTTTTAACTACTGTGCACAACAAACTGCCGCCGAGTTCCAGAGGCCAATGATATATGCATTTTTCAGCCATTGCCAACAATGGCAGCCGCTGCGCTGCGCGCGCTTTGCTTATAAATTAGAAGCAGTCGAAATAATAGCCATATTTTGGCTGCCTTTTCGCTGGTTTTTATATTTTGTTTTTAGTTTTTTTTTTCTTTGTAAATTTTTCCCCCTTGTGGCAGACCCTCAGAAAAAGGTCAAAGCTTCAACGGCTGCAGCTGCGCTGGTCGATCTCGGACGTGAAGGTGGATGCGGAGGTGGTTTATCTTGGCCATCGCCAGTGGTGGTTCCATGTCTGATCATTTGGCCAGATGTACAGGGGAAAAATAAATGCATATTTAATTGATTTTGGATATTAAAACAATAAAGAATATTTTAATATTAATTAAAAGCAAGCTAACGACCAATTTAATTAAGTTTCTTTTTTGTTTTCAATTGAAATTCTTGAAAGTGCGAATAATTCTGATATTTAACTTCTCAGACTTAACCACAATTTGCTTTAATTAGTTCCTGGTATTTTCTCTCAGTGTTCCTAACTAGCTGGCGTACCTGAACGCACTTAAAGCGATTTCCCAGCTGAACAAATTGCGCCGCGATGTGCGATGGTCAATCAGGGATCGTGGCATTTAAGAGATTTTTTCCTCCTACTTGCTCCTCATCCCATGAAAATCCATGACGTCAGGTGGTGAGGTGGGCATTATGTAAATGCTGCGGGAATGCTGCAATTTCTGGGCAGGCCCCAAACGTCATCGATTGACCACATCCCGGCCAGAGCTGGACAGCAGTTCCACTTGGTTGATGGTGGCTACTGGCTGGCTGCTGGCCAGTGAAGCGCATAATTTCGCGGAAATGCTTGTGGCCACAAGAGATAGGCATTTTCCGCCCAAAATCATAAGTCCCAGAGATCCGAAGCTATATAAATACCGAGCAAGTGCGACATTTCACGCTTAGTATGCGAGAATCGGCGGCGAATCGATAGAGCCATGAAGAAGCGACGCGTAACCAGCCCAGCTGGAGGTGGATACCGAGATGGATGTGAGCCGGGAACCCGTTTTGGCTTCCGCATTGCGCGTAGCAGAGGAGCACGCGCCGCTCTCAGAGATTGGCCCCTGCTGGCGCTAATTGCTGGATTCGGAATGATTGGATCTTGTGCCGCCGTCGGCTACTCCTATACGCGCTTCGAGGGTCCGGTGGTGGGGCCAGAGCAGCTGGTCACCGTCCACGACGGACGCACCGTGGACTATGTGGCCCGGCCCGAGTATAGCTTCGCCTATGGCGTCGAGGATGGCAAGACGCGCGTGCTGCAGAATCGCAAGGAGACGCGCAACGGCGACGAGGTGCGCGGCGTCTACAGGTGAGTCCACTCGCCACTCGCACAGTGTGAAGATGAGGGGTGCCGCTGGCCAGCTAGATGGGGACAACTTGTCAACGCATTCATTAGCGTCACACTGAGCTGAAATTGATATGGGGTTTTGCGGGGAATTTAATAGCACTTAGTATGTGGATAGTGAGAGTAAAAGAGGAAAAGGTACCAATGGAAATCTGTTAAACTACTTAAGCATATATTGTGCGAGCTTAAAACTTTGATTTCAGATCTAAAACAATTTAGAAAAATTGTTCCAGCTTATATATTTAAATTTATATAAGAGTGACTGAATATAACTAATAATAGTCTGAAAAACAAGTTTTCTACTATTAAATTTAAATGCTAAACCCCTTAAATACCTTGAGAAAATTTATCTATAAAGAAAATGTATTCAAATACTAGAAATATTAAGTCTGCCATTCAAGAAAATATGTTTTATGCTTTGAAAAAATGTTTCATGACTTAAAAATAATTATTTTAGATTTATCATACACTTTTTGACTAAACAAATATTTATAAAGAGTCAAAAAAAGGTACAAATTCTATTGAAGACTTTTTTTAAACACTTTAAAGTTAAATATCACATTTTGATCAAATACCAGTTAGGATAATGTTTATTTTATACGTTTTTCAACATTTCTGTGTAAAATTTCTCAACCTCTACTTTAATTTTCTGAAACAAGTTTCGAGTTTGCTTGAAGAATATAAATACCCCTTAAATTTAATTAAACAAACACTTAATTATAATAAACCTACAAACACTAATTACTATTAAAAAACAACCAACTAAACACCTCTTACAGGCACTAAGTCTCGCGTTAAATTATTTTTAATTACTTGATTTTTTTCCACCAACTCCGCACAGCTTAGTCGATCCGGATGGCACCTTGCGTGTGGTTAAGTACACGGCCGACGATGCCAATGGATTCCAGGCTGAGGTCATCACCAACGGCGTGAAGACACTGCACGGCCATGGAGCCGAGGCTCCAGGTGACGCTGGAGGGGCAGTGGATAACCAGGTTAGACACGACAGCTCCGAGGCCGAAGAAACAGATGAGGAAGAGGCGGCAGCTCCGCATAAGGGAAATTCTCAGTACAAGGTACACGAGGACTACGACGAGGGTGGTGGCCAAGCGGAAAAGGACGAGGGCGGCGAGGAGGATGGTGAGGAGGAGGAGGATGGTGGCGATGACCACCAGGAGTACGAGGGCAGCAGCGAGGAGGGCTATGTGGAGGCCGATGCTCACAGTCAGCAGGAAGAGTCCAGCAGCGAGGATTACTAGAGAGGCAACTCACACTTAACTGAAGGAGTATTAAAAATATAACCAAATTATTAAATTAAATATATTTTCTATGTTGTGATAAAACAGAAAATAGTAAATAAAATTTGTAAAATAATCTAAAGAAATTAAGGTTTTTATTTATTAACTAATTATAGAACTGACTAAGTAAAGAAAAGAAAAATCATAGACTTTGTATGTTTAAATCAATCTGTTCTATATAAATATTCCTAATAGTTAATTAAGCAATTAATTCAATTTATAAAAACAACTTGATATTTCCCCACTAGATACCACTAAATTCCACAATTATGCCACTTCTACTAGGATATCTTTGCATAATCCCGAGAGCTCCTGTCCCGCAAAGAGTAAGAAATCTAAATAAAACGCTAATTGAAATATCTGGCGGGCTTATGCCGCCAGTTCGTTAGGGGTTAAGGGGTCCAAGAGGTAAGAAGTGCATTTACGTAACCACAAGACAACCAGCGGGACCGACCGACATCAGCCATCGACATCGACATCAACGTCAAGTGGATATCGGCCAGGCCAGGCCAGTGGATCGTGTGCGTCTGCGACTTCGATTCAATTTTCATTTTCGATTTCGCTGCAGTTTTTCTATATTTATTTTCTTTTTACATTTTCATTTTCGCATGGACTCAATCAAGCGAAGTCAACGGCAACGGTTTGTTGCAACTTGCAAGCTCTCGGGAAAAATCGATCTATCCATCCATCCATCCAGCCACACACACATTTTCCCCGGTGTGTTGTGTGCGTGCCGTGATCCACTTTGGTCTTCGGTCTGGCCGGTGGTTCCATTTCGTCACTCGCTTAATTTCGAACGCGCAAATGCGCAAAATCGCATTAAATGTGCGAAATGCAGAGATCGGGCCGCCGCGGAGCCGTCGAAAGTGGATCAAACGACGTCTGGTTTTGCCAGCGCGATGCGGTAATAATGCCGAAATGCCAGCCATTCGGACCAACTTGGCGGTAATCTCACAATTGAGCCGGCGACAAAATTGGGCTGGCAGCCCGCAACCGGACCGGGCTAATTGACAGCCCCCATCTCCCCTTTTTTATCAGCCACTAATAACCCGATCTAAGACCCGCTCCTAGCCCAATCTCAACCCCTTCGGCGGCATAGAATGGAAGAGCGAACCAACTAAATATGGTTAGCATGCGTCTGCGGCAACGTGCAAGAATCCCCCTAGTCTGGAAATGTTTTAATTAACCAAAGTGTTAAGAAGCCGTAAAGGAAAAAATAACATCTACATTGGTTGGGTTTCAAAATTAAACTGGTTCCGTTTCGTAAATCTACACTAAGGCAAAAAGATGGATACCTATCAAGAATTTGGAAAGAAAATGTTTAAGTTTTCCTGTTTCTATGAATATAAAAGATTAAAACATGTTTTAGTCTTTTTTAAATATTTTATAATTTGAAAATAAAGAATTATAAACATATAAGGTTCAAGCTAGTGTTAAAAAATATGTTTATTTAAAATAAAAATAGAATTTTCTAAGGACGAATGTTGCTCAATATGTTCCTAGCAACTTTGGCTTAGCTACATTTGATTTAGATTTAGATTTAGATTTCAGATCGATCTATTTTATTTAATTATTAAGTGAAAAAATAAATTATTTAATTCAAGATATGTTGGCTTTTTCCCCCTTTATATTTACAATTAATACTTGCACTTGAACAATAATAATCTTCAAACAAAAGGCGTAATTGGATCTACAAAAGGCTTTCGGAAGTCCAAAGATTTCATAACTATCCAACGGATGTGATCTGGGTGGAAGTAGTTAACCGGATATGCTCATATCCATTTATGGCACATTACGCATACGCAGCGTTGTGCAACGCCTTGGATCGCATTGCGTGGAATGTGCACTGCATTCACTTTCTAATTGAACCAACCCCGCGGCCTATTGTCCAGTTGGAGTTTGAGATAATGCTTAAACCGAAAAACCTTCAAAGTCTCAATCACGAAAGAAACCAAAACAAAATGGCTTTGCCTACTGCATAAATCAAGCCAGAAATCGATAACTGTCAAGTCATTTAAGAAAATTTTTAACCAAAAAAAACCTATATAAAAGAAGTGGATCGACTAAACAGTGACTAGTCAAGAATTAACTGCTTATAAGACTTCTAATAACTAGTACACAATAAACTTCTTAAAGTTAAAATTTAAATATAACATAAAATAAATAGTTTGATACGTAAAAATGAGGTTTTAAAAACGAAAACATTAATAAATAACATTTTAAAAAGTTCTAATATGTTTTTGAAACCATAAACAGCAATCTTAAATATCAAAATGTATTATTTTAGAAAAATAAACTCTATAATATTCCCTATACTCAAATAATTCTAAACAAATCTTTAATAGTTGCAAATATTTAATAACCTTTTCTTTTGCAAACTTCATTCAACTGCATCTACCCTCCAAATTCGTTTAAATTTTCTTCCAAACCAAGCAAAGTGCGTTTAAATGTTCCAATGTAACCATTACCTCCTCCCAAAACCGCCTCCAAAGAGTTAACCTCCCACATCAGGCCTTTGTCCAAACATAGGCAAACAAACTGCCAGATTGGCGGGCATAAATCAAGACCAAATGTTTGTTCTAGTTATCGACAGTTGCAGCCATAAATATAATAAATCTTGGGCTAAGCTTAGAGATATCCATTACGACTTTTGGCGGGGATCGGAGAACGGGGACTGTGCGTGGACAAGTGCAATTAACGCATGCAAACAATTCGCTCGATCGATCGATCAGCAAATGTCTCCTCGGGGGAAACGAGGCTCGACGAGGTGGAGGAGGTCTTGGTCCGACAATTGCGCAACTAAGCATCGATCGAGGAAAACAGAGACGGAGATGGAGACGGAGACAAAGCCTGTTGTAGTCATTTTGCGATTTTCCAACTGTCTTGTCCGGTGACCAACTAACCAACTAAACTGAAGCTGTAGCTGACGCTGAACTCTAAGGGGGAACCCCCGCCAAACGCTCCTCTGTCAAAGTGCGATCGTGACGTGGCCAACTTGTTTTTTTTCTGATTTTTTGCTTTTGCTGCGGCTTGTTGGCAATTGTTTCGAGCGATTTTCGGCCAGCCGTGTAAATGTGTCGCCTTTAAAGCCCCGAAAACGTTTTATGTAAGTCGATTCTGTGTCTTTGTCTCCGCTTTCCATGCTAATGGCCAGGCCCAGGCCAAAGTGATCTCTTATAGTGCGATCTGGGTTTTTTATTTTATTTTTTTTAGCCACCTACCGCCGAATAAGACAAGCTTGGAGTTTTTTCCCATCGTTTGGCCAGAGTGCAGACTACGCTGTTGCCCGTCCCGCCGGCTGTTTGTCCCCGCTTAATGGCCACTTGTGTGTGTTTTATAAGATACAATCATAATTTTCTGATATGTCATGCCAGAGCGGCGGCGGCGGCGGTGGTTGGCTGTTTGTTTTGTTTTGTTGTGGGTGTTGCCTGAAAAAGTGTCAAAAAGTACTGTATTTTTTTGTAGAGTTAAGCAAGCTGGGAGTGAGAGGGGAACTTTGAACTTTTGGCTTTAGTTTATGGGGTTTGGGATTGCATTTTTCTTCTAGGTTAAGTTTTTCATTAGCCCTTTTATTGTTTAATATCAGAAAATCTTAGTTAAAGTTCGACCACTAATATTTGTCTTTAAGATATTTGAAATTTTAAGTTTAAGTTTTTAAGTTTAAGCCATTAAAAATTATATTTACGTGTTAAGTCTATAAGTAATAGTAATCTTTTAATCTTTAATCAATATGACATAGGTCTAAATAACTTGCAACTAATTTGTAATATTTTCTTTGGCTGCTTAAGTTCAAGTTCGTTGCCTGAGTCTTTTGTTTTTGGATAAAAACACAAGATTTTGCTTAAAAAAATTATAGAATTGAATTTAATTGAATAAATTATAAGGAAATAAAGAATATAAAATAAAAACCTTTTTTAAATTCATAAATTTTCCAAGTTCGTTGCCTAACACATGAAAATGTCAAAATACTTTTAAATACCATTAAGCTTAGCTTTTCTATTTCATATTTACTGTTATCCATGACCTAATAAGTAAAAAAAGCTTCTAAAAATGCTATAAAAAAATTAATATCTGCAATAAATAATAAAAACACTAAGCTTTAACTTTTGAACATAAATTTTTATGCACTAAATCCACACGTCAAGTGTTTGAGAAACATAATAAAATTCCTAAGGTACAATTAAAGATTTAATGGCAAACAAACCCGTAAAAACAAGCACAAATATTTGTTTCCTATTATTATTATTATGCGTTTAATATTTATGGGCATTCCGCAGCAATCTCCTAGCCGAATTCCATCTTAATACTTATCATTTCTGGCAATCTTAGCCGCAAGCATTTGTCGCATGCCTCGGAAAGATATCGATCGGGCCGCGTTTGATTTGCTTAGAGCCCTGTCAGGCTATTTGCCAACATCGAAATTCCGCTCGCAGTTCTCCCAGATCGTGGAAATAGTCGCAAAAATGTCGGGCAACAAATTGCGTGGCACGAACGCCAGTACGCAGTACGCAGCAGCAGCACTTGCGGCGTTGGCGTGGTAATTATAACGACACGACGCCCCGTTTGATTGCCAAAGATACAGAGATACATATGGCATATATATATATAGGTTTTTTTTCGGCCCAGCCGCTATCGTAATTATGTCGGCAAATCAATAAATAAAGAGCTTAGATCATTAGAGCCAATGCAAAAGTGTCGCTTTCAATTGCAGCCCCGTCATTGCAGACAAACAGTCAGCGAAACTAAGTCACCGAACGAGCGAACCAGCGAACGCCTTCTTGGCCCGCGAAACAAATGCCGCACCTCTCTCGCCAGACTGGGGATCATTGTTGTGGCACATGCGTGGTTCGGTTGGGTGCCCCACACTCTCCCCACTCCCCAGCTTGCCTCGGCATCGGCATCGGCATCTGGCATCCATGGATGGCCACCCCCAACCCGCCCGTGGCAGCTGCAGCCAGATCCGAGCCGACATCGTCTGTGGTCGGGTTGCACTCGGTCGACGGCCGACGCGTATATAAATACTTTTGGTCATCGTTGCAGACATCAGTTCAGCTAACGATTTCGTGCTCTTAACGGTCCTCAATCGCTCGAGCTCTCCTCATACACAGCCTCCTGCCCAGGAATCAGCGTCCAGTTCAGTCGTCCGTCCTTCGTCCTTAACCAAGTCCTTAACGTGTTCGCGTCGTGTTCGTGCTCGATTTAACAAAATGAAGGTGTGTGTTCTACCCCGAAAAAAAAAAAAAAAACCCTTAAGCCCTGGCTTCCCAGTGCCTCCAATTCCCCGATCCTGACGCTCACTTCTTCACTCTAGTACTTTGTTGCCATCGCTCTGCTGTTCGCCGCCGCCCAGGCCGTTCCCATCGAGTTGGGTCACTATGCCCCGGCGCTGGTGCATCATGCGCCCGTCCTCACGCACGCCGTCCATGCCGTCCACGCCGAGCCCGTGGCCTATCCCAAGTACTCTTTCAACTATGGCATCAAGGATCCTCACACTGGCGATATCAAGTCGCAGGCTGAGGAGCGTGACGGTGATGTTGTGAAGGGTAAGTGGTCAAGATGGTTAATATTTATGTGAAATATGTGAAGATTGGTCTTAGAAGATAAAAAGGGGTCTTGTAAAAGGTCTTTTAAAATAACTTCCCTCTTTTCTTAGCCTGAAAACCAAAGACTTAGGCAACGAACTCGGAGAATATATATATTTAAAAATGTTTATATTTTCCTTATTCACTTGTAAAATATGGGTTTATATTTTGTTCCACAAAATCTTTTGATTTTTTGCAAAAAACGAATGACCTTAGGCAACGAACTTGAATTTAAACAACCAGAACAAATATTAAAAACTATTTTCGTGTTATATTCGGGGCCTTAAGTCTTTATTTATTCGAGTTTAAGATAAATGTTTAAGCATATTACACAGCTTACTGTCCCAAAACAAAAGAATTAGGCAACAAACTTGGTTAACCCTAAAAAAAGGCTCAGGCAGTGCGAGTCACGTATTTTTTATCTGCATTTTAGCCTGAACTTTTAAAGAAATTTAAACTTATTACTTATATAATTGTTTACGAACTTGATTTGTAATTCTTATTATTTCCATGATTGTAATTCCAATTTGTGACAAGTAAAAATGATTATAATTAAGACATTTAGTTGGGAAAACAGCATTGAAACATTTCTTGAAGAATATTTTAACATAAAACTAACACAATTTTCTATATTTTCAAATATTTGAGAAAAATATAGAAAATATTTAAATTGGTCAATTATTTATTATAATATTTATTAGAATATCCTGAGGAATGGATTGAGATAATTTCCGAAATAAATACAATGAATATCTTTAGCAATAAAATAATACAATCCTTAAACACTCTATAAATATTTTTCAAAACCATTCATAATAATTTCTATAATTATTTTTCGCTTCCCCCATTTCCAGGCCAGTACTCCCTGGTTGAGCCCGATGGCTCGGTGCGCACCGTTGACTACACCGCCGACGATCACAACGGTTTCAATGCCGTTGTCCACAAGACCGCCCCCACCAAGATCATTGCCCACGCGCCGGTGGTTCATGCCCCCGTCCTGGCACACGCTCCCCTGCTGCATCATTACTAAGCGAGGAAGCGCGGAGCCTGACACAGTCACCCCACTTGGTGCTCTCCCTCTTGCTCTCATTCATCCACAGCAACAACAGCAACTTCATAGGAACCACAAACAGAAAACGTAAAAAAAACACAAAAAAAAAATCAAACAAACAAAACAAACAACGAGAATTCTTTTGTAAGTAAGCGTAGCTAAGAGTTTAGGACGGGGCCGCCCTTAGGAGGCGTGCACCCGGCACCCGGCTGATCCTGGCATGGCATGGACGAAGGAAAAACGAACAAAAAACGAATCAACAAATCACATTCAAAGCAAAAATCATAACGACTTGGCATTCGGAATGACTTGATCGCGGATGATGACCCCGATGGATAACGAAGTTTGGAGTTCTTTTTTTGGAGAGACAGTGTTCTTCCCATATGATATATGATAAATGTTATATATTTCTTTGTATATATATATGTGTATGTACCGATTTCCTCCCTGGCAAAACTTTTGCACGCCGAATGGCTTGAGGATCAAACCAAGGATAGCAAAAAGGATAAGCTGGAAGGGCTTCCCGTGGATAACCTCTCTCTCTGTACATAGATCTTTATTTATTTTCTCCGTTTCTCATGTTTCAAAGCTCAACTTTTGTAATATATTTATGTGCTATCTCTGCCTCTCTCTGTTCCTTAACTATATATATTCTATATCTCTGCTATATCCCCTGGAAGCCCTTGGCAGTGACTGTGCCAAACTGTGTGCGGAGGATCCCCGAACTGCCACGCCCCGAATAGAGCTCCTTCTTCCCGTGTAAGGGGGCGTGCTGGCTCCCTCCGAGCCAAACTGTGTGCCATTGCGGGATCCCCGATGGTTTGGCAGGCACTGAACGCTGTACATCCTGTAAATATCCTGTAAAAATCCTGTAAATAACCTGAGATGGCCGGTCTTTGTGCATTAGTAGCTAGTACTCTCTGTTGTCCCTGTTATCCTCGTGTCCTCATTCCGCCACCTTTCTCCACTCTCACTCAACTGTCTCTCTCTTTGTCTGTCTCTCTCACCGACTCACTTACTCACTCACTCACTCACTCTCAGTCTGACACACCTTTGTATCTAGTTTCATTTTTTGCATTTAGTATTTTTCACATTAATTGTGTATTTATAAACATTATGCAGCTTAATTATAAACAAACAACGATGAAAAAATGTACGAAAAAAAGCAACAAAAAAATAATTATATCATTGTACTCAATTTAGGAGGATAAACGAAAAGTAAACCACAACTCTCACATGTCTCTCACGTCTCAAACGTTCACTTTGAGCCTTACACTTATGTACTATATATTCCCCATAAACATTTGTATGCAAAAAACAAGAGCAACAACAGCAGCAAACAGCAAACGAAATGCGAAAAACGTTATTATGGAAATAGAAAAAGAAAACTAAAAAAAAAAAAATAAATAAAAAATCATATTTAAAAAAATATCTAATCTTATATCTTGGGATGGGTTTCAGAAACATATACGAAGGTCGGCAGAGATTAGCATGACGGGGTCATAATTATTACAGCCGAAAAAAAGCCACAAAAAAATGCGAAAATTACTTAGCATTCTGGCGAAGTATTTCTAATGGGGATTCGCACCCACCTGGAGGGCTTCTTTCTAGCAATTTGGGTTCTCGGCTCTTCAGTCTGGCTCAGCCATCGAAAGTACGCGGAACTCGCCGGCTAAGAACCTTAAATCGATATAAATGTGATTTATTTATAAGGAATATTTATTAATATTCATCATGAGCTCTTTGTCTAATTTGTTTTGGTTTATTGTAAGTGCTTTGGAGTTGTGATAAAGGCAAGGAACTTAACTGAGTTCGATCCAATAGCCAAGAACAATTATTTGTGCAAGGAAATAATTAAATTATCTGGCTTTTGAGGAGTTAAGGAAGTGAAAGTCAATAGACTTATGTAAATTACTTTGACAAATTTAAAAATAAAAGAATTATTCGTTGACAAATATAAGAAATATGGTATACAGATAAAAGGAACAAAAACAATCATATAACTAGTTAAAAATACGACAAAAAACTAACCATATAAGAATTTTACATTAACGAGAATTCTGTGAAGATATTTTCTAGAAGTTAAAAAGGAATAGTAACAGTAATTATTTGATAAATCGAATAAATAAATAAATACGTGTTATACCATAAAATGCAGTACCAAAATTTGTTTATGCTGGGGACGAGTTTGATCCCAAAATTCCAGCGAAATTCAAGCTTAATTACATTTGTTAAAAATAAATATTATAGATTATATAAAGAATGTTTTCACAAACAAAACAAGCGTTTAAATGTTTTTTAACACCACAAAAAAATAAACTACGGATAGCATTAGTATAAAAAGAAGAAAATATAAGGTCAATCTTTATTATTAACATTTTACCATAAATTAAGCTTAATCGTAAGCTCTTAGTGATTTACTTAACCAATTGCTCGCCTGAGTGTATGCTTAACATTTTTCCCTATTCCCAGCTTATTGTACTAACCACAAAAGTATACGCCACGTTGGCCAGTCCAGCTCAAGCAAAAAGCGAAGCATATGCCAAGACAGCAGCTAAAAATGAAAGTGAAAAAGCCAAAGTCAGCCACTATTTTTTGCACGAGCCCTATGGTAGGCAACACAATAAATACTAACTTAAATTACATTTTAAATTGAATTTTAAATTTAATTTTAAATATTTAAAATAGGACCCAACACCTATGCCTTTGGCTATGAGATCGATGATCCACAAACTCAGAACACACAATTCCGGGAAGAAAGACGCTTTGTGAATGGCAGCATCCAGGGTAGCTACGGCTATGCCAGACCCGATGGCGTAATCCAGGTCACACAGTACAGAGCAGATGAGGAGAAAGGATACTCTGCTCAGATACAGAACTTCAAAAAGGGCGATGAACAGCTGAGGACTGTGTGGCCCACCCAGAGGCCAGATATCCTGGTGGACAGGAGCAAGCTGGATAATCCTTCGAACATAACTTGGGATCCCAAGAGCCACCTGAATGTGAGCGTCTCAAACGTAGCAGCTCATGTGGCCCAGCAGCTGAAGGAACAGCATGGTCTCGATCTAAACCACATTGATGTGACCAAGGATGTCCTAAAGCCAGCCGTGCTCGATGTGATCCAGGGCAAGGCTCCCACCAAGGTTCAGCCGGTCCAGAACCTAATACCCCAGCAGTTTCCCATTGTGCCCTTCCAGCTGCCAACGCATCAGGAGGTCACCACTGAGTCCAGCAAAACTACAGAGCTTGAGAAGTCCGTGAGCTCTAAATACAACAGGGGAAAGGAGAACAATGCAGAGAAGGCTCCGCAAGTGGAGGAGGAGGAGTCCAGCCTGCCACTGCCCAAGCCACTGGACAACATTACTCCCAGCCATGCAAGTTGGCAGCACCGAACCGTTGAGGCAAATCGGAGGGAATTCCTGGCCAATATACCCAACCTGAGTGAGGCCAGGCCTTAAATGTTTCTATTTACAAGGAATTCACTGAGAAAAAATAAACAAAGATGCATTATTTGTTTCTTAAAGTGTCTTTTAAATAATAAAATAAATATTTAAACAAAAAATACGTCTTAAAATGAGTAACTTTAAATGGAAATACATTTTAAATCCAAGGGTTACGCTTGAATAATTATAGAAAGTTAATTATTAGCAAAATATCTGTTATTATAATTATAATAAACGTAAACTTTTATTTTAAGAGCAGGAGAAAATGAGTGTCTTTGAAGATAAGTGTCTTTATTATTTTTAATGTTGTGTTACATATTATTATAGCTTAAAAGTGATTTATATTATATTATTACGTTATTTTCTGTTACATTTCTTGTCTTAACCCTCAGCCAGTGATTAGGTAAGCTTCTTTCACTTTTCTTCAAGCTCGCGTCTCGCCCATACCTTGGCCATAAAAAACAGTGATCACAATTTAGCCATAAATCCCGAAAAAAAAGCAACAAAAGAATTCCACCCGCTGCACAGGCTAATTGAGGCTGCAATAAAGGTGAGATACATAAAGCACTGCATTTTTGGAATATCTTCCGGGTGCCTAAGTGGAGCAGCCAGAGGCCCGTCGCGTCTTGATCCCAATCTAAGTCGCTTGCCGCCTTTGAAGTGTCTTTGTGGGTTAATCTGTGTCGCCCACCACAACGGGTTGGGCTTGGGGGTTCGTGCTCCCCCCAGCTGGTTAATCCCCGCATTCAGGAAGACTTCGGTCGGATCACGTTCCAGTCCAAGTGTAAATCGTTCGCCACTTAATTGCTCCAAATTTCCAAATGCGTTTGCAAGGCAAGAAAACGGAAGGAAATGCGAAATGCATGTTGATTTCGGTTTCGTTTTCACTCATTCGCATCCGATGCATATTTATGCTGATTTATTATTCCATTATTGCGGCATTTGTGGCACGCACACTCGCCGCAGATTGCGAAATTTGTTGCCAAAAGCACTCCAAACACTTTCCGCAGTGTATTTGTTATTGTTTTAGCATTTTACATTTGTATAATGGGATTTTTTATTGCCCACGAATTTGTATCAGAGGTACATTCACTTTTATGCTTGGCTGGAATGGCTGGAAAATATTTATATCTCTCATTTGTGGCTGCTTTGATAGTTCGATTCTTGTTTTTAAAGTTCCATAATTTAATTATACATGTTATTTCTTTAGGGGGAAAGTTTGGCAAGTCTCCGTCTGTGTGCAGTCGAGTGCTTTATTGTATGCTAATTTTAGTTTCCATTCCAATTCATTACGTTTCGTTTGGTTTCTTTCTTTCTCGGCATATATATTCGGTCATTAACTAATTGCTGAGGCAATCGACTTGGCTTGCACCACTTGCAGCACCACTGGGTGGCTCCGTGAAAGTGCCTACGATTCGCTTCGATTTCGGCTAGGGCGTGACGTATACGTAATGCGAGGGAACTCTCTAGGCGCGCATTACGTAGCCGCACAGTGGGTCGCCGTCGCCGTCGCCCGTCCCAGTTGCACTTCAACTTAACATTGAGCCTGAGCCGAGATGCGCGGGCGTTGTCCCTGCGGCCGAGCCCAATAAATTGAGAGATTTATTCCATAAATATGTCCACGCTAACAACTTGATTGGGGACTGGGACTGCAGCTGGTTTTGTCTCTTTTTTTCTTCTGCTGGCATCAGCTCCTGTTTTCCAGTCCCGCCGGCGGCGGTTGCATAAATTTAGCCATTTTATAATCTCGATATGGCCGAAACAGGTAAATTTCATAATATCCGGTTCGGGCGCGCTTGAAAAGTTGTTAATTTGGCCACATCTCTGCAAGTGGCAGCAGGAAAAACAAAACCCTGGGATGCCAAAAATGACAGCAATTAGCCGGCTGCAAAATAAGGTAAAAGTATTTAACCTACTTTTCCACCTCGCAACAAAGCAACAAAGTAAAAAGCGAATAGCAAATAGTGCTTTTCATTGTAGGAAGTTGGCGGGGCGACACTCATTCAATTGCCGCTTAATTAATGAGACACAGGCCACAGACTTTCCAAGGAAGTCGCCATGGGAAAAGCTTCGCCGCCATCGTCGCCGTCGCCCAATTTCCTTAACGTGTGAAAATGTCAGTGGCACTCGGCGAAGCGAAATTAAAATATTTAACAATTACCGATGGCCTGTGAATGCAAAGCATAAATATTTTGATTAGTCAATAATACAATTAGAGAGCCGCAAGAAAATCAATTGGAAAATTGCAGAGAGAGGCAGCGAGGCAGCCGAGAGACAAGTCTTGTCGGCACTTTTCCGCGTGTTGCTCCACACTCGCAGGCGGGGAGATTGGAATAAGAGTGTCCCAGCTGCCATATGATATGATTATGTGATTTGGCAATTTGCATTTAATTAATTTCTTTGACTATTTATTATGTCAACGCCAGCAGCAGCACTCAGCTCTCAACGCGGGAATGATGGGCGGGTGCAATTGCCGCCTCGCCTGGTTACAGCACCGAATCCAAGTGAATATTATTTGTTACCGTTGAAAGGCTTTTCAGATTATGCTTCGACTAGTTACTAGTTATATCACGGCCGGCGCGGCGCTCTCCGCGAATGCATAATCAAAGCTGACGGCTATGTGGCGGCTGTGGATGGGATTGAATAATGAAGAATGCCAGATTGAAGCTGACAGAGATTAGCCAGGCTGATTATCCAAGCTTAGTTCGAGGAAAAATATTTGTGTTAAGATTTTGACGGGAAATTTGAGTCAAAATTAAATTAGTTTACAAAAGAATTTAACAGATATTGAAAGATTAATTTAATTCCTTAAAAATGTTCTCATAACTACAGAATACAATATATTTCTTCAATAAAAATTATTTCTGGCATTTAATTCAAGGAAAAATTACTTAAATTTGCTTTTAGCTTATGTTCATAATTTTTAGCAGGTGAAATAAAAGTTTTAAATTAATTTCTTTATTTCTAAATTAATAAACATAAATAGTAAAATTTATATTATATATCTTCTTTATTTCTAAATTAATATAAACAGTAAAATTTATAGGAAATGCAAAATTTTATTTAAGAAATTGTCTTTAGAGCCAATTATATCCTAAAGAAATATATAGTCAAGTGTGCTCTATTATAAGATACCCGGTACCCAAAGCTAAGTCAAGGACATGGCTATTTATGCTCAAATTTGTTTCTAATGTAAAACAACAATACACTTATTCCCTATTAAATATTTCTTGAACCTTATTTCCCCTGAAAATCATTTCCTGTTTAAAATTGCCAAACTAATGCTCATAAGCCAAAGTTAATTATATTAACAACTCAAACACATCACCTCCTTCCCAGCTAATATTTATCATACGCACTGTGTGACCGATGCCATTAACTACCAATAATTTTCCTCAAAAGTGTCAAATGGGTGGACAGGTGCTGATAATTTCCCCCGATTCAACTTGTTTTCGGAGCTGCTTACGATTAACTTTTATTGCTCATACGCACTGTGTGACGGATGCATATGATCGCCGAGGAGGAAAACGGCTTCAACTTGCTGTTCGTTTGCTTGCTCGTGCTTATAAGTTCAATGTGCGCTGGCAATTAGCGGAATATTTCTCTGCCATTTTCCTCTTGGCCTCACAACACACACGCGTCACGCGTTTTTCACGAGGCAGTGGCAGTCCCCCAGTAAATTCGTGTTTTATTCGCATTGCCTTCAAATAAATTAATATAAATTGCAGGCAATCGAATGCGTTGGGATGCCCTGGCGCACTCTGCGAGTGTAATTTTCAGTTACAGCAGCCACAACTGCTGCTGTTTTTTTGTTTAGTTTTTTTCTGGGGTTGCGTAAGCCAAGCTGCATAAAAGGATAACCATTAAAAGAGCAACGGCGGCGGCAAAAGCAATTCCCACAACAGTTTTTCCTTGGGTTTTAGAAAAGATGCACGCGTCGCTGGCTTGTTAAGTTGTAAGGTTTCAGCTGGGACTCTAATAAATATGAAACAATGAGACAAAAGTCAAAGTTTGCCGCTGATTGCCAGCCATTGTTGTTGTGTGTTTGCCAAACGATCGCTTAAGTGCACTCTAAGAAACAGCATATATTGACTTTAATGGTACAGAGATAAATTTAGATAATTTAAGTAATTATCTGAAGGATTTGGCATTTCAAAATGCCACTTTTAAGGTATATATTTACTGTTTTTCACAACTAAGCTATAACTTTGATGGGAAATTGGTGGGTTTGATTTTAAGAAAATATAATTACATACTGAAAATGAAGGCATTTTATTATGGCTATTAAGATATTAACAAAAATACCTTATTTACCACGATTTTTGTGATGGTTTCTTGGAAAATCCGAAGAGCACAGCAACAATTTATTTATTTCTGTGCAAAAAAATATTTTAAATATTTTATAATATTTAATTTTTAAGGAAAAGATACAGTTCTTTAATCCAAAAAATAAAAGCAATTAGAATATTTATAAAAGCAATGTTTAAACAGTTTTTTAAATCGGAAAACAGATTATAAAATGTATACTAAAGTTCCATCATCAAAATTTACCTTATTTCTTATAAGAAAAATATATATTTATTAAAATCTCACCTCTTAAAGGCTTACTGCCTATTTTCTCGTCGTGTAACAAACTTTATTCCATTGTTTTGTTTTGTTTTTATTTTGTTTGGGCTTCGATGTCGCAAATGTACGCCAGAAATCCGTTGCGGCAGCAGGAGCAGTTCGGCTGCTTTTGGCCAAGTTAATGCATGTACTAAATGTCTAACGGTAAATATGAGTTACTAGGTAATTGCTTGGTCTGCTTACCTGCAGCTGTTACATGCGCTCATGCGCATAACCAACAACAGCGCTTTGACTTTTCACTTTTGTGAGTGGGAATTGATTGAGTGGCCAAGTGCTCTGGGTAAAAGTAAGCCACACTTTTTGGCCAGGCCAGGCGAATCTAAACTATGGCTAGCCAAAAAAATTAACACCTGCGCTGGCCAACGCGCACGAGGAGAGCAAACAAAATAACAACGACAGCCAGTAAAAAAAAATATATAAAAATAATTTTGAGGCGATAACTAGCAGCGAAATGAAGCGAAAAATGTTGCATATCACAAAAGGAAAATGGGGAAAATAACTAAGTAAAATATAACACAATCTAAATACACTAGAAAAGCTTTAAAAGTCAATAACTTTAAATTATTTTCTATTAACATAAATATATTCAGCTAATTTGTATGCAAAATACAAAGTAAAAATAGTTTAATTACATATTATGAGTTATTAAAAAGTACAGCTCTTATATACCTTTCAATTTCTTTTAATTTATTAACTAATTTAAGCGGAAAGCAATATAAATAAATAAAATTACCTTCATATTCCCATATTCAGTATACTCTCGGAAATTCCATAAATTTCAACCTGAAAATTGTATCAGCAATGCGTTCAATTTTACGGAGCTTCGCCGAATTGCCAAATGCAGCGGCAGAAAAGCTGCAGCTCATGTGTGTATGTGCACCTCGGGGAATGCACAAACGGCGACTTCGTCCAAGTTTGAGTCGCGTTGACTTGCGTTATTATTTTTTTATATTTTTTCTTCCACCTGCCGCAACGCCAACGCTGCTGGGGAATGAAAAAACAAAATCAGGAGACGTAGACCCCAAATCGTGGGCCATAATTAAGCATTTATTTTATTTGCCATATTTCTTGTGCTGCTTCGGGATTTGTGAATTGGCGGATTGGATTGGTAATCATCGTGCAAAGCAGAAAAAAATAAAGGAAAAAACTGAAAATGTTTGCTTTGCGGCTTGTCATGTCTCGCAATGTTGTCAAACGTTGTCGACCATAATATAGCAATTAAAATTGTGTCTGTATTTAAGAGTACATCAACCCGAGATGTCATTTCGTTTCGTTTCGCTTCGATTTGATCCGATTGGTTTGGAGACTCCACAACGTCCACATCCACATGAATGGCATCTTGTTGAGCCTGTGAATCGGGGCTATGCAAAGTGGTTGCGCCAAACTGCACGAAATCCACATCCAAAACCAAATAATTTCTCGAGTTATTGGCAAACAACTTGCCTATGAACTAGATTGCCGATATGGGAAAGGAATGGGTTGAATGAGTGTAGTGGATGATGGGCAGGAAGTTTCGAGGTTTGTGGTGTGAAATGGGTAGGAAAATTTGAAGAAATTAGCAAGGAAAGCTTTGTTCTCTTTTAAGGAATTTAAGAGTTTAGTTAAAATATTATATATCAATTTAATTTCTACAAAAATTCTGGTAAGTAAACGATTTTTCTATGATTGTGTAAGCGGTAGTGTAAGTAAGATGCCGAACGCCCATACATTTGAATTGCAATATGCAAGCAATTTTTCTGTCAGCGTAAATGCCAAAATGCTTGAGAATACGTGTAAAAAAATGTTATGACATAACTCATCTTGATGTTCTAATGTCCTTATTTTATGGTCTAAGAGATGCCTCCTTCCTAAGACATCAATTTGTTCTCCAATGGATACCCTTTTAAAATTAAGAAATTGGCTTAAGAAATACCACAAATAAACCCCCTTAATTTTACCTTTTATTGCCAGCGACCTTGATTTTCGTTCCCATTACAGGTAAATTACCAAACACCTTTCTGTCACTTGAATGCACTTAACAAAACGACGACAGTCACACTCGCATTGGCAACCTTCGAGGTGCGAACCCTCAAATCGGAAAACTCCACGCTTCGTTGCCTAATTAGCGCCATCATCCAATTGCAAATTGACGAAAGACCCAGTAAAAATTGGTTAATGCAATTGTAACACTTAACTTTGACTCCGCGAACTAACATACGGGCCAGGCCCAAGTATGTGGAACAAGACTTCTGTTTTTATCTGTTTCAACGCCGAACAATTAAGTATTACAACATTTTATTGGTCCAGCCAGCCAGGCAGCCTGCAGGTCCAATTCAATTTACGATTTACGATTTACGAAAATCAGCGCATTAAAAAACAAAGTAAACGATTAACCGGAGGCTGCCGCAATAGAAGGTTGTGCCCAGCAGCAGCCACGAAAGAAATCATCAGGCTGGAAATTTGGGTCAAACTGCGTTTAATGAGCGTACTTGCAGAGCAGCAACTCGGCCGCCGAGTTGTGGAGCTGCAATGCAAATAGGCTAACAGAGTTGGCCAAAAACGAAAAAATTCCAAAAAATATTATTAACAAACTCGGGAGTGGAGTGGAGTGAGGCAATGTTGCAACTGCAACTGCAACTGCCGATCAACGGCGGCGATGACGACTTATCAACGCCATCGCATGCGTCACTAATGACACACAAAGAGTCCTGGGACAAGAGGCACTGGAGGAAAAAATAGCCAAGGGTAGTCTTTATCTCAAGGAAAAGTGCTTGAAAAGGCTGACATCAAGCCTTAAAAAATTGATTTTAAGGCTAGAGGAGAAATTTACCGAATGCAGCTTATTTCTAGGCTTTAGAAGGATTACTTTTTCAGAAATATTTTCCACAAACAATTTCTTATAGAAAATTTAAATAAATTCCTAATTTTGTTGTAAATTTTCCCAACTTCTTTCAAGTTTTCTGCTAAGTGCATTGGGCAGCAAACATCAAACGCCAAACAATGGCAAACAGCGAGGCCTGAACTGTTTTACATTTTTGGCTCAAGAGACGCTCCGCTCACCAGAGACGGCGACGTCGCTGCCGCTGCCTGAACCGCCGATCCACCAATCCACCGATCGAGCTCGCCACCGCTGGCAGCCGATTCACTTTCTTCCTAACATATAAAAGCGGCGCATTTTGGTTGCAAGCACATTATTCAGTTGTGGAAAGTCGTTGCGTGCAGTCATCCTACCAAGCTACCTTTTGTTTTGTGATCTCCAAACAAAGCGCGAACTCAAATAAAAATCCAAACTAAAATGGCCTTCAAGGTGAGCGAGGAGCAGCAGCAGCCAAGGATTAAGGATATTTCATCCCCAGTGTGAACAATGAACTGTACAGAAAGTATCCTTGAAGGATATACCAGTGAATCAGTGAATCATTAAACAAATAAAGTTAAAAATGTGTGCCTGCAAAGGATAACTAGCTCCAGGATGTGATTTAATGAGTGTTGAAATATAGAAATTATCACAGAAAGGAGTCAGCCTAGAAGAAGAATTGGCAGATGTATAAAATTGCCTTTTAAGTAATAATATATTACTCGTTCGTAAGGATACAATTAAGCTTGACTTAACTGTTTACAAATTAGTTAAAACTTCATTTAAAAAACCACCAAAGAAACCACAAAAATCAAGCAAAAACTCCAAGTCAAGCCAGGCTTATCCTTTTAGCTAACAGCAAAAAAACTCAGCTTAAATATTTGCCTTAGTTAATCGTACTCCCTCTGAGCTAACCCAGTATTTGCAGGCTGTCAGAAAACCACAGAGTAACCACTAAGCCAAAAGCCAAACAAAAGCGTCAGTCGACCACAGCAAATAGGAGTTCATTACGAATTCATTAGGCTCTGGCAGAGGAAAACCTCAAGTATTTATCTTAAATGCAGCCACTACATGGATAGCGACAGGCAGCAGGTCCCGCGAGCCCCTCGAGCATTTCCACCCACGCGAGCTGGTCACCGCTAATTGCGACTCCACTTGGTTAACGGAAACAATTAGCCAAGTCGGGGTCTTGGGTCTCGGGTTGAGGCTCCGTTTGTTAATTATGCACCTGCCTTTTTTGATCTTACAGTATCTGATCTTCGCCTCGGCCCTGTGCCTGAGCCTCGCCTATCCGCTGGAGCACCAGTACCAGTACGAGGAGAGCCACGGCTACGAGCATCTGGCTCACCATGAGGCGGAGCCGATCCACGAGTACGGTCACCACCAGATCGAGCGCATCTCGCTGGGCGAGGAGCATGGACACCACCAGATCGAGCATGGACATCACGAGCAGCCCCTTTACGAGACACACGAGCATGAGGGTCATGATGAGCACGTGGACTACTATGTAAGTTGGGAAATAATAATAATGGGAAATCGTTAGGGAAAAGTGGGAAAATAATCCAAAGGTTAAGAGAAAAATTAAGAAACACAAAGTAAAATAAGAATTAATTTCCCAGAGGCTTAAAATACGTTCATAATTTGGTTATAAAAGGACGTAACAGTTGTTTAAAAATATTTTGGAAAATGTTCTTTGTTTATTAAATACATTATTCTAAAATAGTTGTAAATATTGTCTCCCTGACATGATAATAATATTGTTTTACACATGAACAAAAGTATTCTCTTAATTTTATAGGATAAACTAGGATATTTTTCTTATATAACGCTTATAAACTTGTAAAGTTATCATGTTTAAATATTCTTTTACTCGAAAATACATATTTTATATCATAAAACAAATATAAACCTTATTTACAGGCCCCTCCCAAGTACGCCTTCAAGTATGGCGTGAATGACTTCCACACCGGAGATGTGAAGTCCCAGCACGAGACTCGCGATGGCGACACCGTCAAGGGCCAGTACTCGCTGGTGGAGCCCGATGGTTCCATTCGCACCGTGGACTACACCGCCGACAAGCACAATGGCTTCAA
This sequence comes from Drosophila auraria, assembly GCA_008042615.1. Classification (NCBI taxonomy): domain Eukaryota; kingdom Metazoa; phylum Arthropoda; class Insecta; order Diptera; family Drosophilidae; genus Drosophila; species Drosophila auraria. Next base: position 77,537 of record VNJW01002685.1, read on the forward strand.
CGCCGTGGTCCACAAGACTGCCCCAGTGCACCACCATGAGGAACTGCACGAGCACCACTACTAAGGAGGGAATCACTGCTCACTAGAGTTAGCCAAATTACTCATCAGCCGGAGGAGGAGGGAATGGAAGAAGAGGACTAAGAGAAGTAGAAGGAGAAGGATTTTGAGGATCCACATCGATCGACCATGGAATCAGCTTCATATCTCGTAATTAGGACATCAGCAAACACACACACGCTCATGCCACGGATCATTCGGGGAGGGACCTTCACTAGGCTTCGGTGCCTCCCCCGTGGCCATGACCACTTCATTAACATTTTGTATATTGTATTTTATTCTGTGATAGCGAATAACTTCTACGTATATCTTCCGCTTTCAACTGATCCTTAGTCATCATCACTACCTGCTCAGACGAATTTACCAATCTTTAAACTGTAATCTATAATCTATAAACTTTATACTTTAATCTTTAAACTGTAATCTGTAATGTATACTTATGTCTTCGCGTAAAACTTGTTACAGAGATCGGACGAACGAATTGTAAATTGTGTAATAAAGTGTGAATTATGTACTTTTTATAAAATCACAACTCACCCGACCACTGACCATAATTTTCAAACAGCCGGGGCCAATCATTGAACTTGTACTCCTCCAAGAAAATGGCTATATGTCGGGCCTGGCCAACTGGTTTATGCGTTTTCATTCCGTTAACGGCAATAAAGGCGATTGCAAGACATTGTTAGACACATTTTCCGGCTCCCAAACGAGTTGTACGCCGCTTCGTTTCGTTTTGTTTTAACTGAAATTGCATAAGTCGTATTTGAAAAGTTGCACGAAAATGCTTCCTAAATGTCCAAATATACAGGAGTTGCAGAAACCTGTGGCGTGATTTGATGCATTAGCTATTTTTCGATTGCAAATAAATTAACAAACAATTAAGTTTATTTTCCTGGATGATTTGAGTTACGCGCTTCCTTTATCTTCTCATTTACCAACACTGGACTAAAAATATCGATAGCTTAGATAGGTACAGAGTAGCCTCGATTTAGGAAAAGTATACAATCCAAGGGTGTTGATTCCTTTTATTTATTTCTTTTATAGCAATAAAGTTTTTAAAACTCTTAATTGTATTTTTAAGCCTCAATAAGAAGGAATGTATTCTAGCTTTCGAATTATTAGGAGTGCACCCTGTACTTGGCAAACATTTCGTACAATTGACAACCCTGGGCAGCTGCACATTGTTGATAAGAGAGGGCAGAGTACAGATAAATAAAAAATATCTCAATGAATAGGTAGCTAAAGACCGAAATATAAACAAAATGATCGAAAAAAATAAATACGTGCCGCGGGTGAATCAGGTGAGCTTAAACTATAAAAATCATTGAATTAAAAATGAGTTATTGAACTTTGTTTACCTTTCAGATAGATGCCATTGCTCTGAACAAGGACATTGCTCGTCTGATTCGCGATAATCTGCTTGAGAACCTGCAGGCCTTATCAGTGAGCATTTGGATTAAGTTATCCTTGAAATCCACTAAAACTATTATTTTTCTTTAGCCCGTTCTCTTCATCAAAATCCAACCGGAACTGGACTTGATCATCCAGTCCGCCATTTGGTTTGGTTCCGTAGGCAAGCGGTGCTCCACCTTTGGCCAGCAGCTGTTGGTTCTCGCCTACGATGCGGAGAAGCTAACTGTGTCTCGGCTGGTGCTCCACTTCGCCCTGACCGTCTTACCGGGCTACGTGAAGAGCTGGGAGGAGCGACGTCTCACCAGGCGAGTGGAGTGGTTCAGCCAGGCTATCACCTGGGCGGAGAACAGTGCCCTGGTGCTGAACATCCTAAACTACTTTCGTTTTCTCAAGACGGGAAGGAAGCCCACGCTAGTGGACTACTTGCTGGGCCTGGATTACATTAGTCTGAGAAATAACCAGAGAAGGGATATTGGTTACAAGTACCTGACGCGTGAGCTGCTCTGGGGAGGATTTATGGTAAGTCTGGCCTCCGTTCTGTGATGATCCCTTGTACATCATTGGTAATTACAGGAGATCCTTGGCCTGGTGCTGCCCATCATCAATTTCCGCAAGCTGCAAAGAGTGCTCAAATCCTGGACATTCGGACAGCCTGGCCGGCGTTTGGAGGGCGGAGAAAGTGGCGTGGAGCTTCTGGCCCCGAAGATGACGGTGACCACCACTTGTACCTTCTGCGGAGAGCGTCCCACGCTGCCCCACCACATGGGCTGTGGTCATATTTATTGCTATTACTGCCTGAGTGCAAATGTTTTGACGGATGCCAGTTTCTGCTGCCCCATATGCGGAGCTACGTGTCCGGAGAATGGAATCCAGAGTGTCTGATATTTAGGTGTATGTGCATGTGATGGTTTTATATATGTCTTTTATAATATTAGGCGTAAAGTGGGCTGTATTAAAATAAACAAATTCCATATACAATTCCGCCGAGTATTTGTTTGGTGTTGGCAAGCGGTGGGGAGTAGTGTTGGTAGTGGTCACAAAACAGTTGTTATTTACAGGCACGGTGCCAAGTGGTGTGCGATTAAAAATCAATATTCTCTTTGAATAAACCTATTTAAAGAACCAAAAATATACAAGGTGAAGCCTTAATCCTCACAGAACCTCGAGAAGCTGCAGGTTCGTTCAAAACATTCCTGTTAAACCCAAAAAGTAAGTTTAAAACCTTCGTTTGGCTCGCATAAAAAGCGCGGGAAAAATAATGCATCAGCTGTTGCTTCCCCTGCCAGCGTTGCCAGCTAGAGATAGTAATTAAGCAGTAGTGAGAAATATTTAAAAAAGTTTGTGTAATTAATTTAAGTATTAATATTACAATTTCATAGAGATTAGTATGTAAACAGATATTTAGAAATAGTTTTTTAAACACACCTCGAATGTTTTGCAATTTCGCAAATCAGCTGCCGTCGGCGATCCGGCAACGCCGCTACTTTGTTATTATCTCATTTTTTCTGCTGCGCATTTCGCCTTTGTCCGAAATTGTAGAAGAAAACAACTAAACGATACGCCAAAGGGCACGAAAAGTTGCTAAAGAGCCACAAACAAAACAATTTCACTTGCGTTGCGTAATTGCGTCAAGGAAACGGCAAAAGTTATCCACGAACAGCTGCAGACAAAGGCCAAACAATTAAATATAAAAAAAAACAGAAACAGAAAGTGCCTGAAAAATAAATAGAATTTACCTGGCAACAAAGTGCGCATATATTTGCTTAAATATATCAGCATTCCGCAGCTGATTTCACAAATCAAGGTCAGTAAGGTGGCGATATTCGCAGGCGCAGGCAAACAATAACAAACCACGATCGTCCCCAGCAGCAGGAGGAACGAACGAAAGATGCTTGACCTGGAGATCCTGCCGGAGAACTCGCTGGGCTGCGACGCCTGGGAGTTTGTCCTGGGGATGCACTTCTCGCAGGCCATCGCCATTATCCAGTCCCAGGTGGGCATCATTAAGGGCGTTCAGGTCCTGTACTCGGACACTAATCCCCTGGGCGTGGACATAATCATCAATCTGCCACAGGACGGCGTGCGCCTGATCTTCGATCCGGTGGTGCAGCGTCTGAAGACAATCGAGGTGTTCAACATGAAGCTGGTGAAGCTGCGCTACGGCGGCGTCTACTTTAACTCACCCGAAGTCCTGCCCAGCATCGAGCAGATCGAGCACTCCTTCGGAGCCACACATCCGGGCGTGTACGATGCGGCCAAGCAGCTCTTTGCCCTGCACTTCCGGGGGCTGAGCTTCTACTTTCCAGTGGACAGCAAGCTGCACTCGGGCTACGCCCACGGACTGGGCTCTCTGGTCTTTCTGAACGGCGCCTCGCCCGTGGTCTCCAAGATGTCGCTGTACGCGGGCAGCAATGTGGCCGAGAATAGGGCACCGGCCCTGCCGCTAACCTGCTATCACCGACAGATGTACTTGGAATCGGCCAGCGTCCTCCGCACCTCCTTTGGCCACACGAAGGGCCTGAAACTCAAGCTCTTCACGGAGGGCTCCGGCCGAGCTCTGGAGCCACGTCGCCAGTGCTTTACGCGGGAGCTGCTCTTCGGCGACAGCTGCGAGGATGTGGCCACTAGCTTGGGGGCGCCCAATCGCATATTCTTCAAGAGCGAGGACAAGATGAAGATCCACAGTTCGAGTGTCAATCGGCAGGCGCAGAGCAAGCGGAGCGATATCTTCTTCAACTACTTCACCCTGGGCATCGATGTGCTGTTCGACGCCAGGACGCAGACCTGCAAGAAGTTCATCCTGCACACCAACTATCCGGGCCACTTCAACTTCAACATGTACCATCGCTGCGAGTTCCAGTTCCTGCTGCAGGCGGATCACCCGTCGATGAGTGACAGCGGCCACGCCCTGGTGACGCCGACGAAGCAGGACCATGTGAACATTAGCGCCTACACCAAGTGGGACGAGATCAGCGGATCGCTGGCCACCTCGGAGCGGCCGGTGGTGTTGCATCGGGCTAGCTCGACGAACACGGCGAATCCCTTCGGTTCCACCTTCTGCTACGGCTATCAGGACCTGATTTTCGAGGTGATGCCCAACAGCCACATTGCCTCGGTGACGCTGTACAACACGGCGCCGCCCAGGCAGCCGGCGCAGTCCTGGCAGCAGCACAAGATGCAGGACATCCGCCTGACAGTGGCCTAGATGCGGGAATTTAGCTGGGTCTCCTTCGCCGCTCCATGATGCTGATGATAAGGGGACGCCGCCCTTCGTGTTCTAATCTTTAAGCTAAACAAGAAACGATGATCTAATGTAAAAGTAAAGTAGGCACATATATTATATAGTAACATATATATATATCTATACATAATACACGTAGATTTCTATCGTAAGCTAAGCCTATCATCGGACGAACTCTCTGACCAGGTCCATTCAGCGGTATTCCATTGTGTTAGCTCGATTCGATTCGATTTGTTTCGACCCATAACTGACAATTAATTAGCCTCGTACTTTTAACAAATGCATGTCGTTAATATATATTTCAGTAACTCGTAAGCTCCAATCGTGTATCTCTCTTTGAAAAAGAAAAAAAATCAAACAAAAAAATATATAAATATAAGGTTTCGACAAGGACTAAAATGATTTTTGATTGAGCTTTAAGTTCTGGGTTTGTCTGTATAGGATTTGGTTGGTTTTGCTTTGTAAAATATATAAGAATTTAAGTTTTAAGAAGAAATAATGCTTAGAAACCATTTAAAAGTAAAGAAGGGTGCTACAGATCTTAAAATATGACTTTAAAATATTTTATTTCATATTTCTGTGGAATATTCTCAATTAATTCATAGCAATAAATATTTTTAGACTCTAAAAATGCCCGAGGAAAGCGCAGATCAGGAGAACCAGGCTCCACAGCAGCAGGCAGTTGCGGTACCAGAATATAATCGGGAAATGCTGATGGACATGCTGCCTGTGTATTACCGACGACTCTTTCCCCATCAACCCTTCTACCGCTGGCTCTCCTATGGCTTGAGTAAGTGTTCCCTTCCATACTTAAATCTATTCCAATACTAACTTTCCATATCAACTTCCCCCTTTCAGGTGAAGAGGGCATTTTCTCCAACCGCGAGATATCGTTTACCCTCCACGATGACATCTACTTGAGATATCTTTGCTTTGAGAGCCAGGCAGAGTTCGAGAAGGAGATTTGCTCCAAGATTCCCGTCAAGATCGATATTGGACCCGTTATGCACACCAGACCGAAGAATATTCGCACCGTTCCCGGCGGTCTGAATCCAGTTCAACGCGAACTGGTCTTCGATATCGACATGACGGACTACGATCCGGTTCGCACCTGTTGCTCCGAGGCGGAGGTGTGCCAGAAGTGCTGGAAGTTCATGGTGCTGGCCGCCAGGATTCTGGATGTGGCCTTGCGCGAGGACTTTGGCTTTGAGCATATACTCTGGGTCTTCTCCGGACGGCGAGGTATCCATTGCTGGGTGTGCGATCACCAGGCGAGACATCTCGATGGTCGTGGCCGCTATGCCGTGGCGGAGTACCTGAACCCCATCTCTTATGTCAATTTCGGAGGCAAAAACTCGCCCAGATGCCCCATGGGAGATCGTACGCACCACAGTCTCAAGCGAGCCTTGAAGATCGTGGAGCCCATGTTCGAGGAGATCATCCTGGAGGATCAGAACCTCTTTGGCACACCCAAGGGCGTTACCAAGCTACTACAAATGGTCCACGACGATGCAGCCCGCGGCGAGCTAGAGTCCTACTTGCAAAAGAGCCTGGAGGACGGTGCCCACTCGCGACTTGTCTGGGAGAGCTTCCTTAAGTACTCCAACTCCATGAAAACAGGCACGGCCAGTGCCTGGAGCCGGAAGCTCAAGAACATTGTCCAGGAAGTGCAGCTCGGACTCCTCTATCCTCGTTTGGATATCAATGTCACACGGGGATTCAACCATTTGCTGAAAGCCCCCTTTTGCATCCATCCCGCCACCGGCAAGGTCTGTGTCCCATTCAGCGTTAGCGCTGTGGCCAAGTTTGATCCCACCACGGTGCCCACGATCACCCAGTTGCTGCACGAGATCAATGCCTTCGATGACAAGAACAAGACCCACATGGAGGCGCCAGAGGACAAGAGCCGGATCAAGGACCACAAGAAGACCAGCATGTTCAAGGGCGTGGTGGTCTTTGAGGAGTTCCTGCGCAAGCTGGAGCGCAGCAACAAGGCGGCCAGTCTGCAGTTTTGATTTAATTTTAAAATCTAAGAGTAATTATAAGATATGAAAATAAAAATCGCTAAGGGCCGGTTTCTGCTTCTGCGTGATAGCTATTTTTCTGGAAAGAAAATCTCCAGATAAACTTATCGTAAAGCAAACCGGGTTTCTGCCTTTCTAAAATTTATCTGAACGTTCAAGAATAACATATTGCTGTAAACCATTCTGCTAACTATCGATGATTGCTGTACAGCACCGGATTGTGCTGTAAGGCGACAAATACACGGTTGTTTTGGTTATCGGAACCACTTAAGAATGCTGTAAATCCCGTCTTCTCCTTTAATTGGCTATCGGAAATCAGTTTTTCTTTAGCGGACCGAAAAAGACATTACAGGGAGTTAGAGAACCAAATTATTTTGCCGGAAAGTTTGACATGGAGGTAGAAACCGGCCCTAAGTTCACTTTGTTTCTAACCTGTCGAACGTTCTCAGTTGAGCTCTTCTTTCAGCAGTGCCAGTAAAAAATCCTTCGGTTAAGTTAGTCAATTTCTTCAATTAGTAAATCGTCAATTGCAGCTTAATCTTTATTCTTGTGTGTTTTTGTATCGTAATCATTAGGCTAGCAACAATAAATAGACTAGGCGAAAGCGCTTTCGCTCCGGATCTAAGCCCGGCTCTCACATGCAGCGCAATCGCACCAGAGGCACCACGTTGCCTTGGTTGTCCTTGTCGTCAATGTCCACCTCGATCTCCAGCTGGTAGAGACCGTCCTCCGGCGTCGTGCTTTCGGGCAGGCTGGCCAAGATCTCGCTCTCGCCGGTGCGCAGCTTGAAGAAAGCGGCTGACGCATTGTCTCCATCATCGCCCTGTCCCTCGCCGGATTGAGGCAGGGATATCCTTATCTTGGCGGGCAAAACACTTCCCCTGCCGAGGACCAATTTCGCGTTGGCCTCGTCGTTTCCATGCCAGATGTACAGATCATCCTCGGCTACCACACAGTCGTCGTGCTTGTGCAGCTGCTGCTCGAGTGGGTCAAGTAGACACACGGCCTGAAGTGCACAACCGATGGCCACCACCTCGTCCGCCGAGTGGCTGTTGTGCAGCTTGGCGTCGGGGAAGCGGGCGCCCACCGCCGCCTGCAGCTTGGGGATCTGCATGGTGGCACCCAGCAGCACAATGTCATCGATGGTACTCAGGCCCGGATGGTCCTTCTGCGCCTGCTCTACACACTCGCCTAGCTGCTGGATGAGATTGTTGATCACCGGCTGGATAAGGCTCTCGAAGCGGGCGCGCGACATCTGCGCGTTGAAGTCAACGCCGTCCATCAGCGAGTCTATGTACAGCTGTGTGGAGGGCAGCGTGGTCAGGATGTGCTTGCAGTTGGCGGCGGCAGTGCGGATCTTGGCCAGCGAGCGACGGGACTCGTGGGGATCTAGCTTGTACTTGCGGCGGAACTCCTCGCAAATGAACTGAACCAGGGCCTCGGTGAATTGGCGGCCACCGATGGGAAAGGGTCCGAAGGTGGCCAGCTGGACAAAGAGTCCGTTTTGGACGGCATAGAAGGCAATGTCGCTGTACAGGCCGCCGCACTTGATGGTGAGCACATGGCGGCGTTGTTCCTGCTGCTCCTCACCGATCCTGTAGCCCAGGACGGCGGCCGTGGGCTCGGCAATGATCTGGGCCACATGGAATCCGGCGGATTGGGCGGCGTCCGCTAGCAGTTTGAAGGCCGGGGCGGGATAGTAGCTGGGTATGGATAGAACGGCGATGGGCGCTTGATCTGCATCCGTGTGGTACTGGTGGGCCAGCTCCAGTTCAGCTCGCAGCAGCTCCACCGTCACCTGGTAGGCACTGAGGTCCTTGGTCACCACCCGGTCGTCTTGGTCCTCCTTTTCAGAAGGCACCGTGTGCTCCATGCGGAACACCAGCTCCTCCTTGTCAAAGTCACATGGGATTTCCTTCAGGGCGCTCGTCAGCTTCTCCTCGGTGATCTGCTCCTTGGGCTGGAGCAGTTGAAAGCTGTGTGCCACCGCCTGGCGCGGCCTCGTGGCCATCTTCTGCTTGGCCGTCAGCCCACACTCTATTTCCGAGACGCCGTCCCAGAGCAGACAGGCTTGGGACACTCGGTCGCCCTGCTTGTTGGCGATCACCTCCGCCTTTCCGTCAGCACGCACATGGGCGATGCACAGCGTGCTGTTGCCAATCTTGATGCCAAATCGCGGCCACATTGTGAGTGTGTCTCGGTAGCAGGAATACCAGGAATTTAGCAATAATTATACAAAAAGAAACACGCACGTTTTTTTCCTGCACGCGCGGTAGTGTTGTAGGGCAGTGTTGGCAAGCGCTTGCAGTTGTATCGATAGGGATGACAGCTATTCGATAGCGCTGATAATCGAGTTCAAAATTAATTCAAATTTTCCAGGAGATTTTAAATGAACTGTAAAAGTTAATTTTATTATTGTTTGTTCTTAATAATAATCTATGGTGATACTTAATGAGGTCCTATATTTATTGCTTGTATAAATAAATAAATCAGTGCACATTTATAAGAAATACTAATATTAAATGTGCATACAACTTTCATGACTCGTCTGTATGCTCTCAATATTTAAGAATAACAGTATTGCTTAAAAAAGCTTCATATATTGATATCGATCCTTAAAATTAGAGAGTTGTCTAACACTTGTACAGAGAAGTACTGCCTAACGCCGAACAGCTGTTGCTGCTATCGATAGTCAGCCCTAAATCCGACCCTGCTGTTAACCAACACTGATGGAAAAATATGTAAACAAAACAGATGGAAAATCGCACAAAATTCGCGTGAAAAACCTTGAAAAACCCACTAAAACTGGGCCAAGACAATGCGATAAAGTGCAATAAAGTGTCCACCAAAATATGAAAGCGGAAGTGATCATAAAAAAGCAGTTGCAAGTAGTCAAGTGAATGAAAAATCCATAGATATCCGATCGCAATCGCATCGGCAGCAAACTGTTGACCCCGCCGACCCCACCGCCAGTGCCACAACCACCCCCAACCCCCACTGCCCCCGCGGAAAGTGGGCACTGTGTGACATACATGCGCGTGTGTGTGCGGCGCAATCAACGCCCCCAAAAACCCAACCAAACTGTCCCGATTCGTCATCGATTTACGGCGGACCCAAAGCCAAACACAACAATGCGACTCCGCTGAAAATTGGACAAATTGAAAGCCCCCGCAGCCCCCCAGTGAACGAAATCTAAAAAAAAACCTATAGAATTGATTCCGTGTGTGTTGCCTGTCCCGAAAATGCGCAATTCGTAGGCCCTTGGGAAATAAGCAAAACGCAAAGGGAACCCAACGAAAGAAAGCAAAGTCCGGACCTACAGCAACCTTGAGTGTCCGTTTCCACCAGGATGGACGATAATCTGAGCACCAAGAGCTCCGAGTCCTCGATAACGACCAGCGGCGAATACGAAATAGTCACGGACAGCAATGTGGCCAGTCCCACGGAGCCAGTGAGTCGACGGGTAATCAGCCAGGAGCTGAAGACTCCTCCGGAGGAGGTCAAGAAGCCGCCCACTTCGCTGAGTGCTTTGGCTTTGTCTTCGCCAGAGGGCGGAGGCGATCGCTCGCCCACACTGGACATGGCCCACAATCGCAACCTGAGCGACATGGAGCACGAGATGACGGACGCGTTGAGGGATCTGGAGCTGGAGCGTGGCGTAGGTGAGTACTACACAGCGAAGTAAAATGAGAACTGACGCTTGAAGCAGCTCCACTTCGAGGAGCGCTCAGTCGCCAGCTGTGCACACAGCAGAGCGGGTGAGAACAACGCTCCGAACTGTGGCATATCGATATAACTATTAGCTACTAAGCCCGCCGCCAGCTGCAATCTTATCTGGCAGAGCCTCAGTGCTGGTGCTACGCTGTCATGGAAACAATCGACAAACAAGCCCCGCACAGACACACAGAGACTGAATTCCGTTCAATTTGTTACTTTTTATCGGAAGGGTAATTGTCAATTAACATATTTGCTTGCAGCGGCCGCCGCTGGGGAGAAGAGCTGCTCGCAACCACGTCTCCCAAGTCACCAGCAAAAGTCCCTGACCTTGCCCTTAACAGGCTCCAGCGGCAGATCTGTGGATCCAGAGATGCGTTTCCCATGCACCCTGTTCTCGCCCAAGAGCGAGGAGACCCTGGACGATGCCTCTAGCTCCAACAGAGTGGGTCATTCGGTGTTCTATGACTGCATAGATGCAAGTCCCGCCTGCGTGGAGGAGAAGCAAGATGCCATGAAGCCAGAGAAGCCGGGCGACACCACCGACGAGGAGGGTGAGTTGGCAAGAATACTTCTCAGGCGAACGAATGTCTCAAAGCCTACTCATTCCCTTGACTCAGTTTCAGAGATCGATCAGGGCTGCACCATATTTTCCGGAGTCACTTATCTGGGCGCCGCCAACATCAATGCCCCCAAGTCCGAGGGTGAGGTGTATCGCATTATGTGCGAGCTGAACAGTGGCTCCAAGTCGGTGGGTCTCAAGATCACCGTCAGCATTCCCAACTGCTCCGATGGTTTGGTGGTGTGAGTAAAGTTTTGCCTTCCCTTAAGGTGACTCACAACTACAGAGCTTCTCCTCCACCCCTTGCAGCTTGCACGACGCGGAGAGCAATACCATCATAGCCACCTACGAGATATCCAGCATCATACTGTACTATCGAGGACCCGTGGACACGGCGGAGAATGGCTGCTTTGCCTTCACGTGGCTGCATGGCGATGCGCTGTTCCAGTGCCATGTTTTCCGTTGCCATATCCCTGAGGCGGTCAACCAAGTCAGCGGTGAGTCAGCAAGGCGTGATTTCATCCGCTGATTAACTTACAAAATCTTCGACCGCAGCCTGCTTCCAGAAGGCATTCCAGACGTATCCGCCCAGCATGAGCTGCAGTCTCAACTCGGCCGTGGACATGGCCAACTCAGTGACATCGGACGTGAGCGGCAACCCTCTGAATACGGCCGGCTACGAGTTTATAGTCTCCCTGGAGATACGCGAGAAGGTGGCCAAGAACTCGTATGCTGCCGTTCCCCGGGATCGGGGATGCTTCAAGCTGCGCGCCAATACGGACAAGGAGGTGTGCATCACAGTCAAGCAGACGCCCTCGAATATCCTCCAACCCTTGCATATCGAGCGCTGCTTCGGCGTTCTGGTGGCTCCCGGCAAGCTGGTGGTCCAGAAGGATATGCATCTGATTGACATGCACAGCATGGGCTACGTAGTGCCGGCGGGAACAGGTTCTGTAACCGCCGAAGCGGACAGCAACTCGCTGCAGAACTCCTCGCTGCCGTACGCCATTCGGGCGGAGTGGAAGGCCCAGGAGAAGGCCTTCGAGCAGCTGAACCTTGAGTCATCCAAGACCAATCTCACGGTGGCCGTCGACATCGTAATGCGCCGCATCCAGGAACCCGTGCGATTCGTCATCGAGACCCCAGTGACCATCCAGTCGGCCAGCGAGATGCGCATCATGGACCACTTCATGTCCAAGCGCCCGATGACGCTGCGCTTCTATTTGCACCTCAAGCGCACCGACGAGTCCAACTGGAAGGTGAACAGCATTGATCCCTCAGAGGAGATCACCGAGCAGCCGGGTGGCAACCAGCAAAGCTCCTCCTCTTCACTTTTGAAGATGGGCATGAATAATCTCTCGCGCATTGTGCGCAGCTCGTCCATAGCCTCCATCGAGGATGATTGCCCCACGGACTACAGCAGCGATGGGGATGAGCCGCTGCTCAGTGGCACGGGAGAGGTGTCCAAGGATTGCTCACAGGACACCCTGGACGAGTGGGATCCCATTCTGCGGGAGTGGGATGGTGAGAAGAGGCCCAAGAACCTGGCTCCCCTGGTGCGCCTCGGAGTGCCAGAGGCCTTAAGGGAGAAAATCTGGCAAAAGCTGGCCAATGTCGAGGGCAGGCTGGAGATGAACGACATGTACAAGATCCTCATCACCAAAGTGAGTGCCTTTTATAGCTTAAAAAAGAGAATATTAATTTAAAATTCACTTAAAGGAAACCAAATGCGAGACAGTCATTCAGCGGGACATTCATCGCACCTTTCCGGCGCACAAATGCTTCAAGGAGACGGGCGGCTCTGGCCAGGATGCGCTCTTCAAGGTCTCCAAGGCCTATGCGGTGCACGACAGCGAAGTGGGCTACTGCCAGGGCCTCAGCTTTATAGCCGCCAGCCTGCTGCTCCATGTAAGAGAAAGATCTGCGAGCTCTTTTGAACTTCTACTATACAAACCACTTTACAGATGCCCGAGGAAGATGCCTTCTGCGTGCTGGTGGCCCTCATGTACGACTACGGCCTGCGTGATCTGTACAAGGCTGGCTTCGAGGTCTTATACCTGCGCCTCTACCAGCTGGAGCGTTTGATCAAGGACCAGCTACCCAAGCTGCACGAGCACTTCACGGCCTGCGGCATTGAGACGCACATGTACGCCTCCCAGTGGTTCCTCACCTTGTACACGGCCCGTTTCCCGCTCTGCTTCGTTTTCCACGTGCTGGACGTGTTCCTGCTGGACGGCCTGCCCGTGCTCTTCCAGGTGGCCGTGACTTTGCTGTCCATTTGCGAGTCTGATCTGCGACAGCTGGACTTTGAAGGCATTCTCAAGTATTTCCGGGTGACGCTCCCCAAGAAGTGCCGCAGCTCCAGCCAGGCGCGCAAGGTAATGAAGCAGGCCTGCGAGCGGAAGATCAAGAAGCTGAAGCAGTACGAGGAGGAGTTCCTGCTGAAGAAGCAGCACAAGGAGCGCCTGGAGAAGGAGGCACAGATCTACGAGAGCCGCTTCGGCGAGGAGCGGCGCAAGCTGCAGGCGGAGATCGATGCGCTCGGCCAGCAGCTGTCCTCGGCCAAGGAGCGAGCCGTAGAGAAGGAGAAGAAGCACACGGGCATCATACAGGAGTACAAGCAGATCATACAGCGCCAGGAGCAGGACATGAACACGCTCAGCGAGACGTTGGGCAAGGTGATGGTGAGTAGGGGTTAACAGAGGGAGAACTACTAGGTTGTAATGCTTGCAACTCGTTTCAGCACACGGTTTCCAAGTGCCAGGATTGCCTGCAGCAAATCGACGGTGGCAACGACAATGCCAAGTCCTCGGACTTGCGGCAATCGGAGGCCATGCGGAATGCCAACGAGCACCCACTGGGACCGCTCGATCCCCTCAACGCCGCGGCGCAGCGCATCCGCGAATTGGAGCTGGAACTGGCGCAGGCCAAGCTGGCCCAAGTGGAGGCCGAGTGCAAGAACCAGGACCTTAATCATCAGCTCAGCAACACGATCAGTGAACTGCAGACCAACAACCGCAACAGCTGGCAGCCCTGGCTATCGAAGACTTTCAACTCGCTGCAGGAGAAGGTGACCACTCGCGGCGCCGGCCATCGGGACAATGGCAGTGGGCCCACATTCCAGTCCTACATGGGCCAGGCACCACCCACCACCCTCAGCGAGGCCAGCTCCCCGAGCGGCAATCAGGTAACATAGAGGACCATGACCTGAGCTTATGAACATATTTTTAGTTTTTTATATAATGTATAATTTCTATAATTAAGACCGAGAAGAATTGAGTATCATTGTTTAATTTATATACGCGCCCATCCCCACACCTTCCAACACCATGACATACATCGCGAATCTGTATTTAGTTGACTCTCTACCCCAGAGCATTGACCCCGCCTGCTGTTTCTGTTGTTTTCTTATTATTTTTATTGATATTTTGTATCTGTTGCAAATCAAATAAAACCCCAATGTATAGCTTACTAAATCCCATTCTTTCGATCCTTGAATGCCTGCCCAGGAGTACAAGACCTTCGCCTTTGCCTCGGTGGGTGGATCACCCAAGTTGCCCACTAAATTCCAGGCCACCAAGCTGCGCAACAGCATCGACAGCCTAAGGAATATTGTGGGGCCGCTGGACACGGGCAAGTCCCTGGCCGAGAATCTCAAGCAGCAGCTGCAGCAGTAGGATCAGTAATAGCGATGTAGGTGGCTCTGGATAGCAGGCAGTCCTACGGCATTGACTATGCCTTGGTATTATTTATACTCATATTCGTCTATATACATATATATATATAAATCTATATAAGCAAGTGTGCATTTTGATTTTCATATATAAGCCGAGTATTCGAGTCTTTATTATTATTTTGCACCTTTGAGGCACCCTAAAGAGCCAGTGCGTGTCACACTCTGTGCCTGGAGGAGTCTTCGAGGCCTAGGAGCTTGACTTGTCCAGGTTCGCACAGTTTGAGGCGCACTGGTGCTAAATGCTACACGTATAACGCTAAAACAGAATTAAAGTAACCAATAAAATGCTAACTATTAACGTAATTATTTATTCCCTTTGGGTGGAAGGTATATATAATATAGAATACAAATGTTGGGACCTGTTCGAGGGTTTAAATCGGGTTAAACAAATCAAATTCCACCACATTAATCCGATTTAAACGAGGAACAAATCCATGTAACTGTGACCAGACCCAGATTCCGACCAGAATCACACCAGGCTTTAATACTAACGTTCCTCCACACGTTCCTCTCTCGCAAACTCTTTCCTAAATAAAGAACAGTCGCTGCACTCCCTCGGTTCTTTTCTGTGGCGTGGACACCGCCATGGCCGCATAGTTCATCAGCAGATCAGCCGACGAGCTGCGCTGGATGAGGCGTCTCCGGCCACCCGCCGCCGTGTTGCTGAAGGATCGACTCCGCACATGACTTCGGCGACGGCGCTTGGGCCGCTGGGCAACGGCACCAAAGCAGGACACCTGCTGCTCCGCCTCGCTTTCGCTTTCGCTGTGATTCGGCGGCGGGGGCGCCTCCTCCACTGTCATGTGGGATTGGAGAGTCGGGTTGGAGTGCTCCAAGTCCCTGGTTAAGGTCTCCGCCGAATCACTTGCTTCTGTATCAGTCAAGCGAGCTCGCTTCTCCACACTGTAAGTGGAGGGATCCCTCGACAGCTCCGAGCCAAAGTTGCTGCTACTCCGCTCGTGGGGAAGATTGGTGCCGTAGCTCAGGAAGTCCGGATACGGCAGGTGCAGCTCGTCGGCGGTGAAGGCCTCGGGGGAGGAGAAGGTGTGCCGCAGCCGCTGGACCCGGTAGCCCCTGCCAGGCGGCACAGGCTGCACCACCAGCCACGATCGCTTCAGGTACGTGTGCTCCGTGCAGTTGCTGCTGATCTGCTGGTCCTGATCCTGGTTCTGGTTCTGGGGGGAGGTCACCGGGCTGCCGGCCGTCGTGGAGGGCAGGCCTAGAGTGAGTGAAATGCTGAGGGAATCGCCGGCTCCCTGGGAGCACTCATCCGCCGTGCTACCGGGCGTCGTGGCTGGCCCACTGGCTGCGGGTAGTTCACCCCCAGCGGGTAGCGGTGACGGGCCCGTTGAAATCCCCACGGATTGGACGGAGCGGACCCCAGGCTCCTTTGCTGCCGCGAGAGACGAGCCTGCAGCGCCTGCAAGTGGGACTCTGTGGGTAAGTTAGCGACTGCAGGGCGGGATCGGGGACCTCGACTACCTACCACAAATGGCCGTGGCCAGCAGCATGCGCTGGGCCATCCTCTGGCCCTGCTCCACGTCCTCGTTGGTGTCCGTGGCGGCCACTGCGTGGGTCATCGCCGCTGCCGAGGTACTGGGCTGCTCCTGATCCCTGTCCAAGCTGCAGCTGCGATGAAGCGGCAGCACGGATTGCATGGTACAGTTGCTGGGGGCGCGACTGCAGCTCCGATCCCGTGGAGGAGGCCGACGTGCGCGCCTCTGGCGACGTGGCTCCCTCAGCTCCTGCTGCATCCCCACCTTGATCACCTCCTCGTAGTCGGGCGGAGCCTCGTAGCTGGGCGGCTCGTCGGGCGTGCGATCCTCGTCCTGGCGGTCCAGCAGCTCACTGATCGTCTGCAGGTGGCTCTGCAGCTCCCGCTGGTGGCGTGCCCTCACGCCCATCCTGTAGAGGATCACCATCCAGCCGGAGAGCACGCCAAAGATGCCCAGCGTGCTGATAATGAAGATGCCCGTGGCCGTCTTGAGGTCCGGATACTGGTCCATCTTGGGGAAGTAGTAGTTGGGCTTGTGGGAGTACCAGCGTCGGTCGTGGTGCAGGTGCGCCCAGTCCTCCTCGCAGGAGTCCGGCTCGTCGCTGCCATCGCCGCAGTGATCGAAGCCGTCGCAGTGGAGGCGGATCGAGATGCAGTGGTTGTTCCCACACAGGAACTCCGAGCCGATGTAGCAATCTAGATTAGGGATTCATTTAATTAAGGCTTTAAGTCCTTCTACCCTTCCTGGAGACTCACTCAAATAGTTGAAGACGCTGTAGACGATGGCCAGCTTGGAGGGCATGCCAAAGACCCCACGCAGGCGAATGTAGTAGCCCGTGAGGATGGGCGCTATGTGACTCTCCTTGCTCAGCCCATTGTTCGGCCACATCACATTCTCGATCTCCACGGCATCGGAGGTGGTGCCCTGCCGGATGGTCAGCTCTGAGCGAGCGGCCATACCATAGAAGTCCTCGACCCTTAAGGAGATGTGGGTCTTCATCATCATGTAGTTGTTGCCGGGCTTAATGATCCAGATGCAGTCGAAGAGCCTGACATCCGTGGCGTTTTCAATCATGTTCATCATGGTGATGGCGCCCCCAGGTCCAGTGACCATGCCACCGCAATCTGAAAGGGATTAAGTAGGGATTATTGGAGGTTTTAAATAAGTTTGTAAGATTATTATAACAGATAGATTAAGTTTGGGGTGAGTTCTATAATGTATAACCTTTCCTATACAATGTCTTCCTGCTTCCCCTTATTATTCACTCTTTCATCATCATTCCCCCTATATAACTCTTTAAAATCCATGCAACGTCTAGACCAACCTGCCCCAACAATGCATAACCCACTCATCCCCTTTTCTGGGCTTATATATGAGGGCTGTCACCACAAAAAAAAGAGCACCCTTTGGGCAATGATCCAAGAAATCGATTGTCTTACTCAACAGGCCTCTGTCCACAACAAAGTCACCCAGTTTCCACTTCAACGCTTCGCATTGACATTGATATTCGTCAAGAGCCCGAGGAGGTGTCCGCCCATGCCCATTCCCTCTGCCAAAATCAATATGACAATTGCCTGCAGACCTTCAAGTGCCCCACTAATCCGGCAATTATACCCAAGCCACTATTTGGAGACAAAGAAACTCAAAATGCACCTGGATGTGTGATTACTCGTTCTTATAAGATGTTAAACAATTAATTTCTAATAGATTTTCAATTCAAATTTCATCAGGATTGAGAAAGGTTAATAATAAAGCTAGCTTTAATTTTTTAAACCTATAAGGACTCCCACAGAAATCGTTATGCATTTAAAACCAATTGAAAAAGTGTCTAAAAGTATGCAATGAATTATGCTTTTTGTAGCCTACTCTTAAGCGTAATTTCAATAAATTCAAAAAACCTCGCCAATAAAAGCCATAAAACCTATTAGGATTCTCACAGAAATCACAATGAATTCGAAATCAATTGAAAAAGTGTCTAAAAGTATGCCTTGAAATATCTAGGTTTCAAATATTACTTTTTGTAGCCTACTTTTAAGCGTCATTTAAAATCCTCAGCAATTTCTGTTGCAACCCTGCCTAAGAAATCCTTAAAATAACCCTAATTTATTTTTCAAGTAACCCATAACTCACCTGTATAGGGCACCAATCGCTCGTCCTTCAGTTGCTTAGACGAAACGAAGCTCACTTCGGCCCGGAAGCCCACTCCAGTGGCTGAATTCCCCCGGAACTGCAACAGCAGGGACTTTCCGCTGCTCACCGTGATTGGTGGCCGGAAGTGCTCACCCG
This sequence comes from Drosophila auraria, assembly GCA_008042615.1. Taxonomy (NCBI): domain Eukaryota; kingdom Metazoa; phylum Arthropoda; class Insecta; order Diptera; family Drosophilidae; genus Drosophila; species Drosophila auraria. The sequence continues at coordinate 96,066 of VNJW01002685.1, forward strand.
TATACGAGTCCAACATCTGGCCATTGGAGTCAAAAATCTCCAAAGTAGAGGCGAGGCCCAGCTGGAAGTCCGTAAAGTCCAGCCGCACCTGGCAGTTGTCCGCCTCGCAGGTGAGGATGTGCTCGATGCCATAGTCACGGGGATAAGGCATGGGGAAGTAAGGTGTTGATATAACTTGCGGCAAATGCTTCACATTCCCATTGCCCACAATGGACTGTCTCGGAGAACCACTCACTATCCTTACGTTACCTATTACGGGGGAATATCCTGATATAACCACCTAATCCTCAAGAGAAATCCCTCCAAACTCACGCTCTGAGAAGTACTGCAGCGAGAAGACATGGGCATTGGTGGCCCTGTAAAAGAACTTGAGCTGCAGCGTCCTGGTCTTGCTCCGGAACACCTTGCCATCGCCGCAGAACTCCTGTCCCGAGATGGTGGAATCGTACGGAGGCTCCGAGAACTGGATGTGCTCGCAGGGACACAGGCTGGACTTGGCGCCCGTGTTGCCACAGCTCTTGGAGAAGTTCGCATAGGTGAATGTCACCCGAATGACGCACTCGGCGCAGGTGACCAGCTCCATGCTGCACTGGTACCACACATCCCCGGCCACCGCATCGTTCTTGAAGCCCAGCGGCGAGCTCTGCTGCATCTGCAAGGGTTAGCAGCTGATCCTGGCAAGAAACAAGTCGGGAAACACTCACCCGAAAGGCGGTATAGCTCACGTTCCGGGCGTGCAGCTCGCCAGGCGGACTGCCCAGCTCGAGGAAGTGCCTTCGCCCGTCCCAGTGATTGCAGATGTCCAGATCCCGGTAGCTGGCGCTTGCCGGATACGCGGCTCCGGGCCAGCAGAACAGGCAGACGATGTAGGCCAGCAGGTAGCCATAGCCCAAGATAAGGGCCAGCATGGATAGTTTCTGCTTCCGATCCGGATCCTGGTCGCCTTCCGCTTTAATATTCGCTGTGTGTGCGGCACGTCCAAGTGTTGAGGCACGACTGTGGCCACCACATCGCTGGCAAACGGCAAATCCAATAACGGCCGGACCTAGAAGAAGCCGCACAAGTGGGCCGCTCCGGCCGCCTGCCGGTCCACGTAACGCCACGTAGTATCGAGCCCGCCCTCACCTCGACTGGGTTAAAGACCTCTTGAGTCCGGTATAAAAATACATTTATTTGAAAATTTCTCTTCCGTTTTGAACGTTTTGGGGAAATGGAAATGGTTTCGGGTTTTTGCGTCTCGCAGAGACAATGAACAGTGGAACATGCATCGAGGACACAAGACATAGTTAGCCTAGGACATGCACATCGACATAAACGAATGGAAATATAGTAGGACGAGGACGAGGCTTCGCTGAGTGGTTCCCTAGAGGTGCGAGGCCTTCGGCTCGGACTGTGCGCCGGCTAGTCACTTGGCGGCGGCAGCGTTCTTGGCCAGGGCGGCCTCCAGGTTCTTGGCCAGCGTGTCCATGAACTCGAATGTCTCCTGGTAGTCCTTGCGCTCCACAGCGTTGATGCTGCCCTTGATGCAGATGGCCAGATCCTTGGTCATGGCGCCGCCCTCGATGGTGTCGATGCACACCTGCTCCAGGGTCTCGGCGAACTTCTTCAGCGGCTCGTTGTCGTCCAGCTTGGCACGGTGCAGCAGGCCGCGGGTCCAGGCGAAGATCGAAGCAATGGGGTTGGTGGAGGTCTCCTTGCCCTGCTGGTAGAAGCGGAAGTGGCGAGTGACCGTTCCGTGAGCAGCCTCAGCCTCCACGGTCTTGCCGTCGGGGCAGAGCAGCACGGAGGTCATCAGACCCAGAGAGCCGTAGCCCTGGGCAACGGAGTCCGACTGGACATCGCCGTCGTAGTTCTTGCAGGCCCACACAAAGCCACCCTCGGACTTCATGGCATAGGCCACCATGTCGTCGATGAGGCGGTGCTCATACCAGATGCCCGCCGCCTCGTACTCCTTCTTGTACTGCTTGTTGTACAGGTCCTCGAAGATGTCCTTGAAGCGGCCATCGTACTTCTTGAGGATCGTGTTCTTGGTGCTCATGTACAGCGGCAGCTGGCGGTCCAGGGCGTACTTGAACGAGGCGTGGGCAAAGTCCACGATGGAGGCGTCCGTGTTGAACATGCCCAGGGCGACGCCGGGGCCTTTAAAGTCGTTGATCACCTCCTCGATCACCTGGCCGTTGTTGCCCCTCCAGGTCATGGTGAGCTTGCCGGGACCGGGCACCACATAATCCACCGCCTTGTACTGATCGGCGTGGGCGTGGCGGCCGATGACGATGGGCTTCTGCCAGCCGGTGACAAGGCGGGGCACGTTCTTGCAGATGATAGCCTCGCGGAAGACGGTGCCGCCGAGAATGTTGCGGATGGTGCCGTTGGGTGACTTCCACATCTTCTTCAGCTTGAACTCCTCCACGCGCTTCTCGTCGGGCGTGATGGTGGCGCACTTGATGCCCACATTGTACTTCTTGATGGCCTCGGCGCAGTCGATGGTCACCTGATCCTCAGTCTTGTCGCGGTACTCGATGCCCAGATCGAAGGTGTGCAGCTCGATGTCCAGGAAGGGCAGGATCAGCTTGTTCTTGATCGAGTCCCAGATGATGCGGGTCATCTCGTCACCGAGGACATCCACCACGGGTCCGGCTTTAATCTTCTGGGCCATCTGTTTGGGAGAGCAGACCGATAATGAGAGCTTGAGTGGTGGAAAACAATGGCACTTATTAGCTACGTATGTTGGGCGAAAAATGGAGTGGAAAAGGCGTGTCTAGGCATTCACCTCGCTCACGGCAGCACTCGTCTCACCCTCCATTGGAATCTTGAGCGGATTTGGTTGCTAGACACGGGCGAAACAGGCGAAAAGTGAGTGACGATTTAAAGATGATTTCTGAATTGACAGCCGGCCAAAGCAAAGTGAACTTTGATCCGGTTAGATGGGACAGGGTGGGTCGGTTTTTGAGGGACTGAGATTAACGTCAAAACAAAAAGAACATATTAATATTATTTTTAAGACAAAACTATGAACTTTAGTTAATTTAAATCAATTATTTATAGATCAACATTTAATTAAATTTCGATATGTTTAGGTTATTTTTTTTAAGTCTCCATTAGAGTATATTCCTTATTTAAAGAACACGTTATAAAAAGGAAATACTGTATGGCATTAAAAAAAAAATATATTAAATAAGTTCACTGTATCCAATATGCACTGTACTCCGGCCAAAAAATGATGAAATAAGCCTCCATCTTAAAATCTCAAAAAAAAAAAGCTTCCAGATTTTCTTGTCCGAAATATCGACCCACCCTGGTCCGGAAATTTTGACAGCAGAGGAAGTAAGCTAGGAGCGTCAAAAAAGGGCGACGTTGGATGAACCTACCACGGCGCTGCTGGCGAAATTCGCCCGGAACACGGCTCGGATGAGTTGCGGCTGCCGGTGGACCGAAGTTATCAAAGCGGCGGAGCGACGCACGGCGAACATTTTACAACTTGCGGATTTTTATGAATGAATTGGGGACTGAAAACGAGAGACGAAATATTCAGGTTTGTCACCAACGGAAATACAACGAAACGAAATGAAACTGACACTGAATGCCCGGCGTAAATCGAAAGTTTCCCGGACAAAAAGCTGTGCAGGCGGCAACCGCGTCGTAGCTGTAACTGATAATTGTGCCGTTATTTGCTGCAGTTCTGGACTCTCTCCGAACGATTGTTGCGCAATCGGCGTAATCACAACGTACTAAATGGTCCGCTGATAAGATTTAGCTGACGGACTTTGATAAGCTGTTCTCATAACAATAGCACTAAGCACATTTATAGGCAGAAGTTATAATTAATATTGTCAACTTGTAACAAAAACAATAAACACTCGGGAACGCGTAGGACTTGTAATCGTTATCGCCGGTCGGACTTGTCAATCTGTTTTGCATTGCGGGTGGCCTTTTTCTCACTCACTCTCTTTTGGTCTCTCTCCTTCTCTCACAATCTCTTAGTTTCTCCCACTCGCAACTGTTGCTTTTATCAGCTGGCGAAAAAACTTTTCCACTATTTGAAAGCATAAGCCGGGGGCCAGCTGCTTTTACGCTAAGTTCATGGCCGACTTGATAATATAAACGCGTGGCATAAATTTATGACTGCGAATTCATTTTCTCCCAACTTTTTCACCAGCTGACCGTTTGTGAGATATCGATAACGTTAGCTTTCAGAGATGACACAGTGGCAGGTCAAAGCTCAGATAAATTTTGAACTTGGGCGCGCCAACGCAGAGGCTCGCTCTGATTATCTCGAGATGTCTGCTGGCTTGCTCCTTATCTTTTCCAGTCAATGCCGCTCAATTGTATAACTAATCGCAATTGCGTGATTCTTTTCTGGTTTTTTCTTTTATTATTTTATTGAAATTAATGGGAGCGTCTAGCTTTGCTTCAGAGATCTTTAAAAGTGGGATAGCATCTTCTTCAACTAGTTAATTAGCATGCCAGGGTGGCGCGATCGCATATCACGCCATTATTCCAGGCCACGCCCCCAAATGGGTGAAAAAGAAAGGCGGTCGCCGAAAAATATCTATATTCGAGTTTTCACAAACGGTTTTTTGTAGCACAACTGCTGGCAGACTTCGAACACATGCTATGCCATATCAAATTCCAACCCACACCCCCTAACTATTGTATCAAAACACGTAAAAGATAAGATTTGGCATTGGTAAATAAACATGCAATGTCAGGGCGCTAAATACAGTAGACTTTAAATAATACATATATTCAATAATTCTGCATAAACTAATAAAGAAGAAAATATATTCTTAAACTTTAACTTTTGTACCTTCAAACTTATTTCTCAAAATTTCCAATGAATTTAATAGTTTTGATTTAAAACCAAAACTAAATTTGGAAGTCTTTATCTTTTAGAGAAATTTAATAATTCTTGACAAGGCAAAACATATTTATTTTAAGATCAAAATGTTCTATACTTTTTTCAGATTATTTGTGTTTTGCTCCAATACATTTTTTTAAATAATATAAAAAATAATATATTTATTTTTAAAAAGTAACAGAAAAAAAAAACGGTTTTAAATAATATTCAGCCTTAAAATGCAAAGTTTAGACAATTAATCGTTTACTTAGATGTATGAATAAAAAAGAAGTATTTGCATAAAATAAATATTTTCAATTTTCTACCTAAGGACGCTTGACTGTATTGCACAAATTCTCATGAGATACGAGCCCCCTTCAGGGGCAATCTGGAGATGTTCTCGAACAGTCTATTTGTAGATATACAAAGTATTTGTATAGCTTTAATTAAAACTGTCGACACGAATTCACGATTCAACTTTGGACACAGGGCGCACCTGGAGACTCACAGGTGGAGGAGAAAAGCTGGTTACGTGTCTGTCTCTGTCTCTATTAAATTATCCCCCTCTCTTTCTACTCTTTCTCATCTTTCTCTTTGGCACTGTCTCTCACCGAAAACCGGTGCGAGAAAACAAACGCAGCAGCAGAGGCGACAGACACACAGATAAAAATGCATAAAAAAAACAAGACCGGCGGGGAAAGTTCGGCGACAAAAGTAAATAAGAAATAGACGGGGGCTAAATAGGTTGGGGCCAGGGGTTATGCATAGACTTAAACAACGCTAAATATTCGCATTAACACAGCTCAAAAGCTTATACTTTGCATATCCGAAGCCCAATTAGGAATTCTCCATTTTATTTTATTTTTTTCACAGACAGATAAATTGCAAGTCAGCGTTACAAATGCAACTAATAACTGATTGAGATAAGATTGATAATGTCGGTAACAATGACGAAGAACATTTGGAAACCGTGATTTTATGTAACCCCCCGAGCGCTCCACTTACCTTTCAGAATATTTAAATTGACGGATTTAGAACGAACGAACGAAGACTAGGCAAGTTAAGACCGAAAAATGGCGAACCACTCCCAATCAAGCACAGCGACTAAGTGATTCCGAGAGCCAACAATAACCCATGGAGCCTCGGACGCGGTGGCCTGATGGAACAAAAGCGACCGGCAGATAATTCCGTAGATAAAAACATGTTTTTACCATCAGCTGTTTTCTGAAAAGCTTTTTTTTATAACTTTAAGCTTTGGCTGTGATTGCTTGCGGGGGAGGCGCCAATCAAGTCATTTATATCGGATAAATATCGAATTTAAAATTATTTTCTGCGTTTTCGCAATTTGGGGAAAATTCAAAATATATAATGCCGACGTGAAAAGCTTTTGGGTTGTATCGATTTCTAAGCAAATAATCGATCACTTATGTCATTGTCAGGCTATCGATGTGAAGTTTTGCTAAAAAATACCACCTCTAGCTTAGCAATCAAGATTGATTCTTAAAAGCACAACATTTACAAAATCAAAGATTTGTTATTGGTTTCTTTAGTGGCTTCAACTCAAATAGTAAAACCAGGTTCGGTACCACCAATTTTTTAGAATTATTTACTTTTTTGAGAATTTGGTTATTGTTCATTTATATTGGTGGCAAAATTTACTTAACTTAAAATCAGCATAAATTTTCTTTGCTTTCCCAAATTTTTGAAAAAGTTTTTAGTCACTTGGTAGGTAGTTACTTGGATACCCACTTGGATACCCGATCAGCTTGCTTTCTGAACTTTAAGCTTTAGTTGTGAGTTTCCTAGCGATCAGCTTTTGCGCGTGAGTGCGTACCGCCAAAATGTGAATTTAAATGTTTAATTGCAACATCTTCGGGGGAGCCAACTAGCTTGTAAAAGCAGCGCGCAGGCTATGCCGTTTTTATTTTTTATGGCGCTAAAAGAAAATCCATAAAATGCGCTTTAAAAGTGAAATGTTAGCCGAGCTCTTCAACTGGCTTTAAATATGCAAATAAAAAATATACAAAAAATCAGCAATCCGGTGTCGTGGCCGCTTTTAATGTGCGAAAGTGTGCTGCCATGCCATCAAGACCTGAATGCTACGTTCTGCCGCAGAGGTTGACCAACCCGTAATCAAGGTTCACAACGAGCGAAAAAAAAATTGTATATATACAAATATATAAAAATATATAAAATATAAGTACCTATCTCCACAATCTCATGCGGAAGATTACAGAAAAATCTTTCCTAAAGAGAAGTTTACCAAGGATTAATTTTGTTTGTTTTTGTCAGGATTTTAGTTTGTGAATATTAGTTTCCAATTTAAAATTCCAGAAGCATTTAAAATTTATGTAAGGAACAGAGTTTGTTAAATAAAATTTTCATTGGAACATTCATAATTTCTATCTTTTATTATTTTTAAAGTTTTTAACTTATTTATATACTTTTATAAAAGTGAATTGGTCTTGAAAAATCTTACATACATTTGATAAAAATTTAGTTTGCATTTTGGTTATTTTACGTCTAACAAAACATGTTTTGATATTATAATAATATTAATATTATTTAAATTATTGATTTTGTAATTTATATTTTAAAACCCGTTAAAGTGAGATTTCTTCCAATATTTTAGTATTCAATATTTTGTATAAGGGTTCTTTAAAATCCCCCTTAATCCCACTTACTTTATTTAACATATTAACACTGCTAATAAATAAATTTTAATCTATTATCTCGATGGCTAATTGAAAATTAAAAAGTAAAAATAAGGCTACGTTTTTCCCCGTGCACCGTCGTTAGCCGTCTCATTAAGTCCCGCACCCGTTGAGCATTTCCACTTATCGGGCGGGGTCTGAAAAAGCAACATCAAATGCGGCGACATCGGAACAGGCATGAAAATCTCTCGATCTTGGGCCTATTATTTGACATAAACTGGCTAGAAAAACTCGTCTAATTGCGCCGCTTTCTTTGCGTTTGCCGAACGCTTCGGCATTAGATAAGCGCCGCTCTGTGCGTTATATAACCCCCAATTATAACGAGTCTTAATTTGTGCATGCCAATGCATTAAATAACATATTCCCGCCGTCCTCAGGTAAAACAAACGCGTGCCGGCGAAAATGTCGCTTAGACGTGTCGGTTTTGTCTGACTTTTGGGTTTGGTCTTCACTTCGGATGGGTTTCTGAGCCACTCTGAGCCACTAAGCTAAAGTCCAAACGAAACCAGCGACCATTAGCCATGTCAATGAACGTGAAATGGCCACTTGTTGCCACTCTTGCTCTTGTCCGGGCAAACACATCATTCACACATCGTATTTTCGTATTTTCGTGGTTTCTTAGTTTCGAGGAGAGTGCGTGCCTGAACTGCCATATTTGCTAGTTGGCATTGTTAAACTATTTCTTTTGCGTAGCCGTTATGTAAACAGATGGCAGAAGAAGGAAAAATGCACAAAAAATACAGAAAAGAGCCGAAAACAGAAGCGTCTGGCAAACTACTTTTAATTTCAGTCAGCAAACACTGGGCGAAATAACAAATCCTTAAGGTTTCTTATTAATTCTAAGGGCATTTCTATTTTTATGGGCAATAAAACAAGTCTTATTTAAAAGGGCTTTAAGTTAGGGTATTTTTAGTAATTCAGGAATGTCACATAAATATTTAAAATATAAAAAAAGTAAAGGATTAAGTTAATTTCTAGAAAATGTTAGGGATTAATGCTTTAATATATTATTAAAAATTATTGTACGCTTTAGAGTTTCTTCTGATTTAAATTTTACATTGAAAATAGTTTGTTTATTTATAAAATTATAATTATCTAACAGGTAGTTAATTTGTACAATAAATTGTATACTAAACCTCTTAAAAAGTTGATTAATAATATAATTGATTTATTAAAACACTGGCTTTTAAACGCCCGAACTGATTGGTTTTTTCTCCAGTGTATTGAGGAATGCTAAGGAGAAAAGTAAAAGCCGCAGAAGCCATCCTAAAATATATTAGCTAAATATGCTTTCTGTCTCGTTTTGAAAGTGAGCGCCCTCGAATGAAGACAATTTGCATAAACAACAATAAATGTGGCAGCTGGCGTTGGATATATACCTAAACCTATATCTGGGATGCCCATAGAAAAGAGCCGTAAATTCCGTCACTTTGTGGGACCATCGGCTCCCTGCCCAGCTCGCACATCACTCATCTGCGGCAAGTGAGTGGCTGGCATTCCGGGCTTTTCACTTGTTACCCATACGCCCCGTGGTGCGGTGCGAATTCCTTTGGCCAAAGAACTGAGGGAATTCCTACCGCGACGCCGCCATGCACGTGCAGCGGATCTCGGATCTTGCTGTGATGGATTTCGAATGCTTTCCGATCCATTCGTTTTGTCGGGGCTCTAATGCACACTCACGCCTGTGCAATAACAAATTACTTCCTGTCCACATTCCACCGGCCACATCGGGAGTTGTTACCATTCTGAAGACGTGTGTAGCCAAAGCATCGGAATATTACTATTAATTATATTGAATGGAGAAAGTCAATTTCGTCAAACAAAAAAAATACAAAAACACAAAACTAAAAAAAAGACGAAACGAACAAACTCCTATGCTGAACAGCAGCCGTAGCAGCAGCAGCTTGTCTTTTGTGCGCCATTTCTAAAGACGATGTGTGGCTGTCAGTCAGTCAGTTGGTCAGTCAGTTAGCCTGGCCAGTTTCCATTTCAATAGAGCTAGCGATGGCACCGTGCGGAATGGGAGATCTAAACTATCACGTTATGAGTTAAATGGGTGATAAAAATAAAGATTTTACGAGATTTTTACTTGGAGGAGGAAGATTTCTTAAATTAATTTTTTAACTTTGGAAATGCTTTTGTTTTTTGACAAAATGAGTTAGTAAACATTAATATTTTTTATCCATATTTATATGGTGAGTATTGTAAATATTATACATTTCTTTGTTTTCTTTGAAGCTAAATCCGACTAAATCATGAGTCATCAAGAAGCTATTTTATTATTTATTCGGAAGTACGGTAACATTAAAAAGTATTTCTTGCAAACTATCGATAAGAACCGTATAAAGCTCGGTGCAGCTTATCGATAAAAGGAGACTATTGGCGGGATAAGCTTCCTGACACAAAATTAAATATGTTTTCTTCTACCAACAATCATTTGAAATCTGCATAGTAATATAATTTTCAATATTAAGTAATAATATTTCCCTTCAACATAATTTTAAAACCCAATATATTCATCAAACAGGCACCATATCTCCCAGTCTTCATAGTTTCATCTTAGTTTCTCCATGTCTCATCACTTGATACTCCAAATACTCGATGCCGAAGCGCTTTCAACTCGGCTCTTATCTTTGTAGAGCGGCTATGGCATTCTTCTGGGACAAGAAGAGGGCGGGAGAGTTGACCAAAGTTGATATCTTAATCGCATTGCCGATCTGGTATGGCACATATTTCATTTCTCGCCCAGCCCCGATGCAAATGTCTTTTACGAGTCTTTTGAGTCTTTCCGTCTTCTCGAGTCTTCACTCGTAGAATGCATGAAAAGGAAATCTTCGACTGCTCTCCGTCTGATCTTCTGGATGGCCTTTTGATGTTATTTATCAAGCGCTCGTTTCTTTATGTTTACAGTTATGTCTCGGACTTTACAGCTTATGCAAATTTATGCTAAGTCGCTACGAATATAGCCAGATTTGTGGGGGGGCTAGAGGCCTCTCCTCGTTGATGTGGGCTACTCTCAGGCATCATTGACTTCCCATCGGTTTGATTGGATTTTAATTTGACTGACTCAGACGGCGGCGGCGGAGAGCATTGTACATCACTGCCCCGGCTCACCCCAGGTGAAAGGCGTCATCACCACTCTTTGTCAACTCTAGGAGGAGGAAACCTTGCCAATAACTACTCGCAAATGGCAAAAATGGCTTTCAAAAACGAATGCAACACGTGAAAACGAGTGCAGTTTATGTTAATTGCGGCACGTCGATGGCTTTATACCCTTGAAGATGTTTAGAAAGCTACCTACTTGGTTAATAAAATATTAAAAGATTTTGTTAATCATTAAATCTATAAAAAAAATGTATGGAAAGCGTATTAGGTATTACTCATACTGAAGACCCTTTAAGCACATAATTTACTTTGTATTTTTTAGATCAACCTCTTTTCCCTTTTCTTATTTTTATTTATAAGAAGACCACCAATATCATTCGATTATTTCCCAAAAGGTCAATGGACCAAAAGCAGGTTTATATATCCCATATTTTTAAATAATTTGTCTCTGCCCATTATGAATATTTATAACTCCAACAAACCCAAAAAATAACCGCTTATACTTTCAGCCAGGGTATGCAAAATCGCGCAAAATCGAAAGCAAAGCCAAGGCATTTGTTTTTCCCCAACATTTCGCTTCTGAGCTTGCCAACGGACTTGCAGCTTTGGTAAGTGGCCGGTGCTGCATACCAATTGTCCACTGGGTCAATGTATCGACCGGACCAAGCCCGGCCGGGCCCAGTGGCATCCACCTGAAACCGAGGACCGCGAGAGCCAAGGGCCAAGATCGGACCTACGCAACTCCCGACTCCAGTTTCGGTTCGGTGGCCACCGGCTCCATGCGAGAAATCATTAATGCGCGCGCTCTCCGACGTGGTCAGGCTTTTGGGGGCTTTCACATGGCTTGGCCAGACATGGACCGCGTCTATTGTTGTGTCAGCTAAATATGGCCAATAGCCAAATATTAATTCATGTGTTCCATCTGCTTGTATGCAAATTTCCACCGGCTCGAAAGTAATTGAAGCCGCTGCTGCGGAAATGTTGAAAGCGATCTATGGGTTCTCGGTACTCGTTTCTGGCTTATGGATTCTGGAAAGGGGAATGGCCCAAAGGCAGGACAATATGAGCAGGAGACAGGCAACATGTGGCCACATGGTTATAGGAAGAGACTTCTGAATATTTCTTTGAAATTAAGTTTAAGCTACAGAGTTAAATAACTTTTTTGGCTTCCAGCTTAGTTATTATTTTTTAAAAAGGAAATATTTTGAATTTAAAATTCTTCTGTTAATTTAAAGTATATTCTTACTATAAAAACTTGAATAAGCATTTCCTCTCTTAGAATAGATTTTTGCATCGATGACTATTGATTACAGGAAGTAACCTCTTGGTTTTTTTCCCATAAATTTATTTTTAGCCCACGAGTTGAATAATTATTTTCCCATTTCTTTTGTTCAAGGAAAGAAGCTCTCTTTTTCGTGGAATATTATAAAAATACATTTCTGGCGGTTCGGTTTCTGGTTTTTAGCGTCTTTGGCAAATGCCAAATTCATTGCGGCCATGACAGGCCTGAAGTTTAGCTTAAACCCTTCACGGCATTCGGATCTCTGTCTGTGGAATGACTTGTACTTTGGAGGGTGAAAATCAAACTGAAAAGAAATTTAATTATACAGCATAGGACAGCGCAAATAGTTCCACTTTGTCTATCTATCTATTTTTTTTTTTTGGGCTAGAGATTCACTCATCGCGTCTTCCGCCTCCATTCCGTACGAGATCTGTCTCTTTGTCGTCGAAAGTAAAATTTCCAATTGATTTTTGTGTTTTGCGAGATGTTTTACACGCTTTTCGTTTCCATCATTATTCAGCCCGGTAAATAGTTGAGCATCATGCCAAGGAGAAATGGCACCAAGAAGCGTTTAATGTTACACTGGGAAAAAATTAATAATTTCCTTCCTTTTAAAATACTTTTATATCCAAGAGCTTTGAGCATTTGAATGCTATTATAAACAGGCGCAGTGTGACCTTGCAGCTAATTGATTTTGTCTTGGGCGCAGTGTGACCTTGCGTCAGAAATTCGTGTCAAAAATAGGATATTATTTAATTTGGGAATATTTAATCATAACCATTTCTCAGTGCACTCAGACAGGCAGCACTTTCTTCGTTATTCGCTAAAACGCTTACGCAGCATGAGATCTTCCACGGATTTTGTTTTGGGAAGACGTTGCCCACGAGTGCTGGAGGGCAGCCTTCTATCCGTGGATCCGATCCGTGCAGTTTTGAAAGCACCATCATTGCTTGGCGAGGAAGGAACCATGGAACCGTGGAACCGAGCAACCTTCGCTTTTCTCCGCAAAAAAAGGTGCCAGACTTCCCATTCAAATGTCCAAAGTAATCATTACAGTTTTCAGCTGGGGGACAGTAATGATGTGCTAATGATGCCCCCTCAACGTGGCCGGCAATTAATCTTTCCCAGTAGAGCAGAGCAGAGCACAGCATTCGCATACGCTCATTCATGCACGATGAGCGTTTTATTAATTGATAGCGAAATTATTCGAAATTGAATGTGACTTTAGACACTTTCACTTGCTTCCAGTTGCTTTTTCTGCCGAGAAGAGGAGGAACTTACACTGATGTTGCCACTGGTGATGGTGGGCAAACTCGATTTGGCTAGTGAACGAGCAAGAAGGAAGGTATGGGTCTGTGGGCAGAAATGGAGTGAAGTATTTTACTAATTACACTTCTAGGCTGGAAAGATGAGTAAGAAATAGAGTCGGACAATCTAAGTAGAGTTGTTTTATGAGTTGGGTTATAATATAAAGGCTGTTAATTAAATTACAGCAATCAGACTGAAAAAACATATATGAATTATTGTTTTATATAAACAAGGATTCAGCTGGAATCGTGTTAAATTTATTAAAAAAATTGATTGAATCTATTAAAAAATTTTTGAAGAATATTTTAGGAAAATATCAGGCCTTAGTAAATTTCTAGTTTATTTAAAGTAACAATTTGTATTTAATACAATTAAAATGACTAAGTATACTACAACGCTTTATTTTTTAGGCACATATAACAGTTATACATAAATTTAAAAAATATTTCAAACTAAAAAAATCAAATTTTCTTATTTATGTTGTGATTTTTGACCACAATTAAAGAATCTAACTGGAGTAGAGTAAAGGTCTCCCTTTAAAATAGTCATTCCTGACCTACCCTAACTGGACAACATATTCTTAATTATTTTAACATATTCATACTTCTAATATTTATTAGTTTTCTTCCCCCTTATTCCTATTATGTGCTAAGTGTTGCTTTTCAACAGCACATTCTTTATTTAAAAATGTAAAAAAATTCACCTTTTATAAAAGAACTCTACCCACTCACTTCAGCACTCCACAAGACCATAAGTTATGGATCAGAAAGTTGTGAGCTTGATGCGGAGACACCGATTAGATAATGTGTCATAAGTTACTGCCAACTTTTACTCACCGGCAGCAGCATCCATCTGTCACTGAGGTTTCATTAATCCTTCTAAATGCGCAACGAAATTTGCATAATACCGAATGTGAGAGAGAAACGCTTACATAAAGCGGGCATCAAGAAACTAAATCGCTTAAATGATCAATTAAAATTACGTATACGCAATTTGTATGCCAATTTGGCTACAACTTTTTTATTTTATTTTTTTTCGCTGCTGCCTGCTGTCCCTTGCCAATGGATGAATGAATGAGTGAATGCGTTCGAGTCGGAGTCTCGCTACATGTTTTCACTTTTAATATACGAACTCTCATAGAGGAGAAATGAGAAACGAAACGTAGCATTCGAAACATTAAAGTTTTAGTTTTGCTTTTGCTATAATTTGACTCTGGACGCGGACTCGAACCTGGCACTTCATTCACTCGCTCGTCAGTCGGTGTTATTTTTTTTTTGGCATTTAATGATCATCTGGTGCGTGTGGCACCCCCGATCCCCTCGAGAAACCCATCCCCATTCCCCACCCTTTTGGACGCGTTAAAAGCCTTTCATGGCCCGAACGCCGAATGCCGAGCGCTGTTCTGCTTCATTTTGTTTAATGACAATGCTTACGTTTTGCTTTCGTTTGTGAACTTTCACGTATGCCCAAGTCGAAGAAGATTTAAGCGTTTAAATGTTTTCTTCGTCGCTTCTTTGCTTTTCGAATTACCTAATTTCGGTTACGAAACAAATCAATTAATGTATGCTACGGCCAGAAATTACAGAGGCGCGAGGGGTGTGGACTTGGGCCTCGATTGCCCACGAGGGCCTAACGAATGCCATGGCATTATTCAATCGGCGATAGAAAGCGTCCGTTGGAATAGTTCTGGGCAAGCTTTACACTGAGGGAAAAATTATATAAAAGTTATTAATACAAAATTTAACAAGGCATGTTAGGTTAGTGAATCAAAAGTAAAATATTTATGATGCGAATTAACTACTATACAATTTAACTTAAAGAAAATGTATAGGAAAAATTCCATAAACTGAAGTAAAAGTATATTTCCATATAAAGCTATATACTTAGTTCAACATAATACCATTATTTTCTGGTTTAATATTTTTGAATTTCTATTTAGTACTTTATAGGGATTACAACCCATTTTTAATTTATTATCTGTTATCAGGGTTGTTTAGCCATTTACAAATCAATGTGACCATCCCTTAATATCGTTCTTAGCCTCTTACAATCGATAAACATAAATGTCATTATTGAAATGTGATGTTCTCACCATCATTAAATTTATATCTCTTCATTATAACAAGTGTTGATATTTGTTGGTAAATATTAAAATATGTTATATAATCCTCAAAGAATTCTGCATGTATAGGTTTTAAGGGACCCTAGTTTTTAAATTAAATTAAATATTTTAATAAGACTTAAAATATTTTGCATATTTGAAAAGTTATCAGAATTGTATAAATATTTTATTTTCATCACTAATCCATTTTCAACTGGCAAATTTTTTCGCTAAGTGCACTGCCAGAGTGTAACCGCAGCAGCCACAAGATGAGATTTCACCTGCGTTTTCAACTGTGCATTTTAATGATCGGTTTTCGTTTCGCCGCAGCGGATGCCCCGTCCCGCCCCTCACACCATTTTTCTAGCGGCATTAAACCGCATGGCCGCCCAATTGCAGTTTTCCATTTTCCGACTGCGCCAAATCAAGTCGTAAAAATATTCATCTGGGCAAATCGTTTTCTAATGGTCTGTCATTTTAATTAAAGTCGACTTAGTGTGCCGCTTCCTATTCGCACTAGAAATTGCGCATACGCCCCATTGGCCCCGCTATGTGCGTGCAGAGAAATTGCTCCAATTGAATGACATTTCCTAATGGCCATATCAGGGGGACTTTCTAAGGATCAAATACAAAGTGTGCAACATTAACTCGTTAAAGGAAAGCCATTTCAGGTGCAGAATTGCTTTTAAAATAATTAAATTTATGTCAAGTTTATAAAAGTGAGGAAGCTGCATGAAATATTAATTGATTTTTAGGTTTTCTTCCAATTTTAGGCCATAAGTACCTGTGAGTTTTGGGATAAGTCTAAACTTTCCAAGTTAAGGGCGTCCTAGTTTCATTTTTTTTTTAAACTAAAGCACGTTCCTTTCAAATTCCTAACAAAATATTTGTAGAAAAGCCGTTTATCATCATAAATTAGATCGCATTTTTGCCTGAAACCCTTTTGGGACGCAAACAGTCCACTGAAGTGGCCAGAGAGTGTCAGTTTAATTTTAGTTTGGCTTTTCTGGAGCTTCTTTTTTTTACCAATAAGAGGAGAGAACTGAGACATCATCCGCTGCAGCTGCCAGACCTCCCGAAAACATTGCCCTAATGAATTTACGATCTGTCGTGGCCAGTTCTCAGCCAATTGCCATTTCAACGGACCGAATACTGGAGCCCAAAGACCATTTGAGGTCTTCATCGCCGGGCCAGCAATTGTGGCCAAGTTGGGCTGCGAGTTGGCTTTCGGCTTTCGTCTTTCGGCTTGGTGCATGTCAGTGGGTTGGTTTGAGGCCAACTGCTACTTACTGCAAGACTGGCCGACGACGACTGGCCATAATATGTAATTTCAATGATTTGCATACAAAACACTTTTCACCAAACCCAAATGAAAGAGCGACTCCAGCTCGGGCCATTCCACAGCACCACATCTCCTCCAGCTCCAGCTTCAGCTCGAGCTTCAGTTCCAGCTACAGCTTCAGCTCCAGCTTCGGCTTCAGTCCAGAATTCAGAGCTCGGTGCTCAGAGCGGAGCTGAAAATGCGGCAGAAGCCATGGAATTGGCATGGACAAACAAACACGTTAAATACTTCCGCGTTCGCGGTGCTCCGCCGCGGATTGGTAGTGGGAATGGGGATGTGGATGTGGATGTGGATGAGGTTGGTAGTTGGGAATGGAAATGGGGATGTGGATGCTAGCCCGTGACTTGACTCCTCCTCGCCGCCGACCCACTCCCTGCTCTCAAAAAATATTCATATTTGTCACGAAGCCAAATACCCAAACAAGTTACACCTGAAAAAAGAGGATTATATTATATTTATATTATTTTAACTCGTATTTAAAGGCTTGGAAAAACAACCAAAATTAATAATAGTAAAATAAGAGCGGTTCTATCTTAAAAATAGAAAGGTTTTAATTTAATTTATGGTTTAAGACAAGAGACTAAGAGACACAGATATATTAATTATAAGAAAGAAGACAAAATATTAAATTTTAAAGGAAAATATATGAGTGCCTCGAAGGAAACCCTTTCCTTTCTCCACTGATCCGCCATTAAAACCTAGTAATGCCTTTCTGCCAGTGTACAGCCTAGTCGAGGGATGGAGAGTGGGGATTGGGGGATGAGGATGGGGCTGTCATGTGGCCAAGCCCAGTTCCTGGACCCGCCAGCCCGAGAATGGGGCCAACCTAATGGGGGACGCTGTCCGGGCAGCTGCGTGCGATTCTGCGAAAGCCAAAAAATTATAATAACCAGTTTGGGCTGCTACTTTTTTTCGTATTTATATTTATTTTTTTCTGCCAAAACCCGCGTTCATTGACCCGGCAGGAATAGGGCCTGAAGATGGGTCCCAAGATGGGCAGAGAACCTTCGAAAGGCAACGTTCGCTCCGTTCTGCAATTCGGCGGCGAAAGTTGATCGGAAAAAGAGATGGAGAGCGATCCCCAAAAAACGAAATCCCCAAAAAAAGTAAAAAAAAAAACCCAACATTTTAGATTTAACGAGATATCGGAGGGAAGTTGGCAAAAGGTACGGCCGCCTTTCCTTTGGCACATGGCCACAAAACTGCAATAAACCAAAATGCCGCCATGAAGCACCATGGGAAAAAGTCCAAAAGTTGGGAACAGGCTTTAAAACTATTTCTTAACAATTTGGGTTTGAATATTAGGAGCTAAAGTATTTAATAAATATAAACAATTTAAGGAATTTGCATTCAAGGAAAGCTTTATGGTTCTGCAAATAATTTCCAGCTTCATTAATTGCCACAAATAATATAAATACAATATTAAAGAACATATAATGTGGTTCTTTTCCTTAAGATTTATGGTATAATATATTTAAATAACAAATTCGTATATGTAAATATATAATTTTGTAGGATCATTTTTATAAAATTTATGCACAATTTTCCCATAGTGCGGTGGTCGAACAGCCGCAGAATATTTTTCTTTTTGTTGTGTTGTGTTGTGTGTTGGGTTGTGTGTATCTTCTGTTGAAGAAAAATTCCAAAAGCAAATCCATTTTGTTCCGACTTTCATTTCGGAGCGGCAAGCGCTGCACAGTTTGAAGACAATTGTATAAATGAAAGTTTAAGATCTCCGGCGGCAACTGTTTTTGGGACCTGCATGTGTGTTTGTAGGGCACTCACTCACTGGGGGGGAGGGATGTATAGTCTATATGGGTGGAATATATGTCTAGAGGGAGACAGGTGGAGGCAGGGGCGTGGCAGAAGCAGCAGCAACGACAGCGGCAGCAGCGACAGGTACACCGGCACTCGAGATCGAGATCGATGGCAGTCGAAAAAAAAAAAAAAAAAATACAGAGAGCCGACCCGGCACGTGTTGCCCCAAGAGCAAGGCAAAAGCGCTTTTTCAATTGTTCGCCACTCCGGCGATGATCGTTGCCATGATAATGATGCCACCGCCGCCGATATTGCTGCTGGGATGTTGCTGCTGTTGCTGCTGCTGCTGCTGCTGCTTCTGCTGATGATGATGAACATTTCTCCCGTCTTCGGACAGTGCAGTGTCTTCGACTTTGCTACGATTTCGATTTACTTTTGCTTTTCATTGTTCCTAATGCGATGATGGCCAGCCGGCTGCCAGTTGCCGCTGCTGGGCTATTTTGTCCAAGCATTAATAACAATTTCATGGTTTTTAACACAAAATGCAGCCACATCGGAAACTTTTCCATCAATGGTTGTGCCCCGACCTCTATTCTAAAGGGAATCAATAATTTTTGCAGGGTTTTCGGCGAGTTAATAGGATTATATTTGCAGGGGAAATGTTTTAAAGACAAATACGGGTACATTTCTAAGGGGAAATGCTTCTACGAGCTTATGTAAAATATATACTAAGCTAAAATAACAAATTTAATAACTTTAATAAGATTAGTTATTGTTATTGGTTAGTTATGGCTAATATAATATATAATTCGAAGTGTAATTAGAATGAAATGTGAAATAAAAACGTAAATAATGAGATAAATAATATGTAAGAACTTTATAAGTAGTATTAATATTTATTTTATATAAAACAATAAAGTAAATATTATTAAAGGTAATTTACTTACAATAAGAAGCTGTAGTTAAGGGAGAAATTAAAAAATTAGAATTAAAATGCAGCAATACAGCTTGTTTAATATGTTTTATTAATTATTTTACGGACTAAAAAGCTCTCCCTTGTTTCTAAACCTGGAATATAAAACTTTCCTTGCTTCTAACAATTATTTCTTAAACAAATCAAATAAAAATCAAAGAAGGTTCACATCTTCGTCACTTCCTCGATTGATTCCATTGATTCCATTGACTCCAGCTCCGAATCGATTCCATTGCCCCCGCTCAAAGCCAAAAAATAAAAAAAAGATGCTAAAAAAGAGTAGAATTAAGCAAGCAACCGTGGACAATCAGCGTCAATTATGGCCCTGTTCCCAGCCAAATCTATATATGCCCATAATATGCGATTTTCGATTCGGGACAATCAACTCTTATTTTCGCACTCGGAGAAGGGAGTGTGAGGGTGCTCCGCTTCCGGTGCTTGAAATAAATCTTCAAATTAAGATGCTGTCTCCCAGAAAATGCTCGAAAATCGAAGCAGTTTTTTGTTGTATTTTTTAGAATGAGCGAAACAAAGAGGGCAGATATAAAATTGAATGTGAAATCAAAAACGATCAAAAGCGCTTTGAAGTGACCACTTGGCACAATATGCGATGTCTACACCCAAGCTGAGTTCCCCCGGACTTGAGCTCATGGGATGTGCGTGGGTGGGTTGTGGAGTTTTAGGCTGCGAAATCAGCTTAAGATTTTCATGGATTGATAATTAACACATTTCTTGAACAAGAAAGTGATATAAAATAGTCTTAGCTGATCAAATAAATAAAGCACAGAGAGAAAAGCTTTAAAAGTTAAAAAATAATATTTTTTAAGCCTTTCCTTTGCATTAATTTAATTTCAAGAACTTGTCCTTATAAAATATGAATTAAATAAAACAAAAAAAATATTCTTTGTATATTAATCTTCCAAAGTCTCAACTTAGCTAACTTTAGATACCGCCCCCTCCTTAATAATGTGAAAATCGGACAGCAAGCAGCAAACAGTTTGTTTAAAATGAACTCAAATGCGAAAATTACACCCCAAGCGACCAATTTAAAACCATTAAATTATAATTTTAAATTTTAAAGAGCCTCAACGACTTAAAGAGCAGGGCAGTCGCCGCATTATTCAATTAGGGAAGACGCATTTGTATAGTTTTTGGCCTCAGCCAAATGGAGTGCGTTGGATTTGACCATTCCCCGCCACCTTAATAATTTTATTTTCCTTTTATTTTAGTTGCCAGCTTATTCTTAGCGTTTCGCAATGCGGACTCAGTTGCTTCACTTGCCTCATTGCGATTGCAACACGGGTTCAACTTCAAGTGACGGAAGTGTAACGAACGAAAATCAACTACAGTCGAACTTCTCTTGAAGGGTATTATACGGAATAATAAGTTCTGGGAGAGATAAGTCAAGAAATATATAAATTAAGTATAAAAGGGTTCCCTTTAAAGGGAACAAAATAATTAATTTTTTTTAGATATTTAATAAAATATATTACTTATATTATGATGTTAGATATTAAAGAAATGTTATTTAATACATTTATCTTTACCTAATCCTATTTATAACATTTTCTTTCTCTGCTTTTATCACTTGAGCCTTTGCATTAAATTATTACTATTTATTTAATGTATAAAATTAGTAAAATTCATTTAAACTTCTACTTCTAAGAACATTAATATTATCAGCTGCAATTAAAATGTAAGGTTTTAGTATTCCTTAAAATATGTAATTAAATATACGTGTATTTCTGATGCTAATAAGTCGATCTTGATTTTAAGTCTCATTTTTAGTTTAGAAACTTTTTGAATACATTGAAAAAATTCCAGTAATTATCTTAAATAAAATAAATATATTTACAAATATAAATAACTTCTTGCAGACTCGAGAACTTCAAAAACTAAAATCTGTTTAAGTAATTGAATTTAAAAATTAAAAAAACCTCAACAAAAACCACAAAAAACTCAATTCCTCCAATTGGTAATAAGCATATTCTTTGATTATACTTTTATTGAGAAAAATTACACTTTTTCTTTATTACTTCAAAAGTACATAAATTTTGGAAGTATTAAAGCGAAAATATATTTGTAATCCAACTTTTAAATTGTAAATCTAATTATTTAGTACTATTAATGCCGAAAATGCTTGAATTTAAGGAAGGTGAACATAAAGAAATGTTTAATAATTAATTATAAAGCCCAAAAATGCCTTAAGCATTTTCCCTAACCGAGCGAAAGTAGTTGCACTTATCGGCCTTTGACTGTAAAGTAAAACGGTTAATTTCGAACCAAATGCAGATGCTTGGGCAGCTGCGATCTCGGCGACGTGTAGGTGTACTACAAACGCTTCGCCGTTTATCTCTCTTAATCTGTGCCGTTCGCACTCTCTCGGACCTGACACTCATAATTAAAGAAACAAATAAAGCGCATTTGCATACATAGTCGCAGCAGCAGCAGCCGCTGCTGCAGCAGCAGTAACAGGAGCCAAGCTAAGCCGCAGTAACAGCAGCAATATCTCGGGTAACAGCGGCAATATATGATCGCTAACAGCAGGCAATAGCAACAACATTTTGGCCAAGACCTCGGCACTTGTCGTGTCTGAGAAAGCTTCGCTGCCTTGACTTTGACTTTGGCCAAAAAGCTCTCCTCTCGTAGCTGGCCAAGTGGCTTCTTCGTGTTGCTGTTGCTGCTGCTGATGTTGCTGCTGCTGCTGCTGGCGACTGCGAACTGCGGCTGCTTGTCTTTGGTTCTTTAAGTCCGTGGCTGGCTGGCTCCTCTTCAGTTCGTTGCTGACCATCGTTACGTGCGGACGTGCCCAGCTCAGCTCAGCTCAGCTCATCTCCGTGGATGCGGCTGCACTTTGCACACTCAGCCTGCTAGCGAAAAAAATATTATTGAAACCAAAAAAACACTTGAACCCATCACGCACACACACAACACACAAGAAAGTGCCGCGACGCGAGTGTGAAAAAAATAAAATATAACAAAAAACGGTAGCTAAAAAATACTGATCGGAAAAAAAGAGGAAAATAATAATAATAATAATGATAAAGATTACCGATATGAGATCCTGAGGATTTCTGGCTGGAATTAGACTAAGGCGCGGCCCATTCGGGCAACTGTGTGTAATTTCTGCCAAGGAAAACCAACAAACCAAGGAAGCAACCACCAAGCAGCGAAGCAACAACCAACCAACTGACAAACAAACAAACAAACAAACAAATAGCCAGCGAGATAGACAAACATACATGGGAAGGCAGTCAAGTGAAGACAGAGTTCCGCAGCTCCAGAGATCCCGAGTTTCCAGAGTCCCCGGAGTCCCGTGTCTCTGCTGTCCAGTTTGCTGGATGCAGATGCACCCAGGCCCAAAAGCCAGAGTCAGAGCCAGAGTCAGAGTCACAGCCAGAGCCAGTCCAGCTCCGGCACATGTGTGGAGCTGAGCTGCAGATCTGGAGATGGTGGTGCGGCGGTGGTGCAGTCGCCATATTGGGTGCATAACGGTGCCAGAATCGCGCTGCTCTTGGCTCTTTTTTTCGTTGCCTCGTGTGTCTCTCGGCCAGAGTTCTTAGCCAGCGTCTTAGCCAGAGTCGGTCCTCTCTGTGTGTCTGTCTGTGTGTGGGTCTCTGCATTGCATTGATGACGACCCAGCGACCGATAGACCAAGCGCAAAAACCACAAACAACATACAACAGAACACAACAAAAAACCACCAGCAATTCTCCAGCAAAAGTTTGCTTTGTGCGGTTGCCAGCCCAACACTTTGCACATGCTGATCGATTGCGGAAGATCTCCGCCATCTGCATCTCTGCATCTCTGTATCTTCATCTCCATCTCCATCTCCATCTGCATCTGCATCTGCTTCTCCGCGGCTGACTGGGTCAAAAAATTGAGTCGGGCAATTGTCCAGACACGCCCATACACGCCCCTTGACCAAAAGCAATTCTCCAAAGAGAGATAAAAATACAGAAAAACAGAAAAACTAGAAAAGAGGAAGTTCTTTAAGCTACACATATATTTTTTATATTTAAAAAATAGTTACTTTATAATCTAGGGATATTTTTTGTTTAAAAGAAACTTAATTCTTTGAAAGAAATTTAGAAAAAGAATTGAATAAATCCTAGAAGATTTGTTGTTTATTTTTTTCTTGGAAAGAAATTTACAATTTAAGCCCACAAAAAGAATTGAAAAAGTCAGGAAAGATTTGGTATTTAATAATATATATTAAATGGAGAAAAAAAGAAAGGTTTTATGCTCGTAGAATATTTGATTTTATTTTTTGAGCCTAATTTAAGCCTTACAAGTTTCTTTTGCATTTAAAACTAAAGTTTTGGCCAAAGGCTTATATATTAGCTTGCCTAAGAATTGAAAGGAAACCTCATTTTATTTCTTTATTTCCTCAATTTATATAAGTTATATAAATAATTTTTTCAATCATAAAAAGCCTTTCCTGGCACCCAAGCCAGCATGAGCTTTTGTGGTAAAGAAACCTTTATGACTTTGTTCCCCGTGCAGCGACTAGTTCTCAGGCCTTTCTCACCTTAGACCAATTTAAATCGAACTCTCGAGCCCTTCTTCATTGGCAGCTTCTCCCTTTCTGCCTGCCCATTTTCCCAGTTTTTTATTAAGTTATAAAAATGCTGGAGTTAGTAGATGTTTTATATCGGCTCTGCTCGTTTTTTTTCTCCTTCTTCTCAGCCGCCTAACGGTAATGCCCTAGAGCGCCACATTCTCAGACCCAGTCTCCAGTCTTCAGTCTTCCGACTTAGTCTCAGTCGGAGTCTCTTGGGCCCAGACTCATGCATTGCAATAAAATGAAATTTTATAACAGCAGCGGCGAAGAAAGACACAACAACAAAAACGTTACCCAAATTCCAAATAAAAAAAAAATAAAGAAACAGAACAAGACACACACAAAAACGAGGAAAAACAGAGCGAGCGAGCGAGAGACAGACACAAAGGTCGTCACAGCAAGTGAAAATAGCAAAAAAAAAATATAAAAAAGCAGAAAAGAACGGAAAACATGAGACAGCGGTCGAAAAAAATAAACGAAATAAGTTTCGAGGGCTTAGGCCAGGGCTGCGGCGTTCAGGTGTTAATTTCCCATTTTCGGCTGCCGCCTCAAGTTCGCTGCCTAAGTCTTTCGTTTTAAAGTGGAGCGACTTCCATGCCCATTGAATGCGAATGAGGGGCGTGTGAGCCGCAAGCCGGCCGGTTGGTTGCTTGGCTTTTGCTTTTTTTTTTTTTTTTTGGCTAGACTCAACTGCAAAATAATAAAATAGAAATTATTATTATTATTTCCCTCTTTTTTTTTCTTGGTTTTTACTGGGGCGCATTTCCTTTGCCCAAAAAGCAGAAAAAGAAAAACGTTTTCGTTCCGTTTTTGACCCTAAGAGTTCAGAGTTTAAGTCAAGTCTCCCCTCATCCTCATCCTCAACCCCGACTCCTTTCCACAGCCGCCGAAACATACTCGTATATTAACGACTGCAACGAGAGAGGAGTACGAGCAGCGGTGATCGCTGGAAAAATCGACAAGAAAACACACAAAAGGAGGGAAATTGGTGGAGAGAAAAGCCTTCCCAGGGAGATCCAAAGGCAGCTTCTTGGAGCTAACAGAAGCGCGGCAATGACGGCGACTCCGGCGACGCCGACAAAAAAATCGAGAAAGCAACCTGCGATCGCAATGCTCAATGGAAATGCTTTTACGGTTAAGCGGCTCTTAGCGGTAAGTAAGCCCATCTCTGGCAAAAAAATATTAAAAATCTACAAATAAATATAATAGGAAATACTCGCAAAAATTCCACCCCCATTCGGGCATTCAAAAGTCATTTGGGGCGTTGCCAATTCAAATTGCTCCAAAAAATGTTTGTCACCTGGTCAGCATTGGCGGAATTGTTAAGCGCTTTTTTCGCTTTCTTAAACAAAAGCCACACTTTATTTTTTGGCACAATTTTTATTTATGATGTTGGGCGTTTTCCTCTTATTTTTTATTTGACTTTTTCGGCCGGCGTGGGCCGCTGCTCCGCTCTGCGTCGAGTTCTTTTCTTTCGCAAAAGAGAGCTCTCGGTGTGTGTGAGTGTGCAAAGAGCTGTGAAGTCGGCCATTGGGTCAAACTGCGGCTGATAGATGGATAGGCAGGCGTCGAAGATCATGACGAAGATCGGGCCAGAGATGATGATGTCGATGGGGGTCGCCTGGCCACTATACCGACCACTCACTCCATCGACTGAGTAATGTGGGCAAATTAATCTAATAAAATGTGGGAGTTTTTCTTTTGGCACTGCTTCACGAAACAAAAAATAAAAAAAATCACAAGATGGAGCATTAAGTTTAGTGAATTATTTGCTTCATAAAATTTCATTGCCCGACACTTAATCATTATTACCGCGGGAAAAGTCGTCATTATGGCGATGGTGTATGGGAACTAGTTTGACTATTAATAAATGCTTCTATTGAATCGCTGGCCTTTTTATGGATTCCGGGGAAAACGAGAGGCATAAAACAGAGGAAGTTTGGCTAACTTGGTTTTATTCTTTTTTTTTACCCCTTGAAGTTGAGCCTTTTTATCATTTGAGAGGTTTTAAGATCTTTATTAGTGTTTCGTATTTTTAATATCTTCCTTGTCTATTTCCTTCATATGCATTCTGAAGTGAATTTTATCTTAAAATATACATCTTTACAGAGTAGTTTTTCGCCTCATAACATTTCCTTAACTTAGCAAAAAATAGAATTCAGTATACTTCAGTTTCTTAATTTTAAGTAGTTGTCTTTAATTAATTTTAAAGAGTTAAGCTCTTTTAATAAACTCGCAGTGTGACCAATCACTTAAAAGTAGCATGTCCTTTATGTAGTGTGACCATGCCAAGGCAAAGTACTCGTAATTTAGGATGTTTTGTAGTTTAATTTTTTTAAAACCTTTAATTTTAATGAGAACAAAATTATCTTCGAATATATTTCCCTAGTATTTTGCTTCTTTATTGCTTTCCTTATCAAAAAACCCTTCCATCTGTTGAATTTAATCAATATATCATAAACGTCTTACACAATTCAATTAGATTTTTCCCATCTAATACTTCTTCATCTATTCCTACTGCTAAAAATCAATAGAATCAAGGGCTCTGGCTCCCCCTGGGAGCTTTCCTTAGCTTTTATTTCCCTTCCACCAGTTTTTCCACTCCATCTTGGCCAAGAAACAATTTATCCACTTCGATGTTGTTTGTTATTATGTTTCGCTATGCCCTCGGCCGGTGCCCCGTTCAGCCCATTTCGAGGCAAGTGCATTAAGTCCCGGCCAGTGGCCACTGGCCACCGGCTGCATCTGGTGTGCACCTGCATTTGGCCCGGCCAAAGGTCAGCAGACGGTCCGGCGCCCGACGATCATTAAACAAGTACGAGAGTAATTTGTAAAACACGAAAAAATTATTTACTCCTTTTTCGCCGACTCGCCGTTCTTTTACGATTCTAAATTACAATAACTGCAGTGCAGTGCAGTGCCGGGAAAATGCCACTGCAACGGGTCTTCATTAGCACAGCGACCATAAACCCAAAAACCAGGAAAGCCGCTGAAAATAAATAAGCTCCGCCTGATGAATGGGGTTTTTAACGGACTAGGAGGTGGACTTTTAGGAGGCCCCGGAAGACGAATGGCCAGCCGGAGGATTACAAATGACTGGGTGGACACGAACTGACGGTTATTAGCCGCCTCCGGATTCCTGGATCCTCTGTATCTCAGACACTCTAGCTGGCAACGAAAGTAACTTGGCCCAGAGTTATTGGGTCAAGTCAAACAAAAGGCCAGCACACTCGGCACTCGGCTCTAATGGCTAACAGCCTCTCTCACTCGCTCGAAAGCGTAATTAAACAATTTCTTCTCTGTTTATTGACATTTTATTGATGCCGTCGAGTTTGAACGGTTTCATTTCATTTCTGGTTCTCCGATCCGATCTTCCAATCCGATACTTTTCCCCATTCGAGATCTCGTTTGCAGAGCCCGCTCCTCATGGCGGGGAATGGGAATGGAATTGCTTTGCTTTCTGAGGGGCCCCGAGTGTTGTGTTTTGACTAGACAAGCATCGAATGAGTAGCGAAATGATCTTGAGACTCCAAGAAAACACCTCTGAATGGGGATTATGTTGAGTACTTTATTTATTTATTGTTATTTGCAGACCTCGGAATGGCAGTGTCAGTGGTTTGTTGTTCGAAAAGGGGAAAGTCACAAAGAAAATAAAATTCAGAACTAATTTGAACATAGAGGCTTTTTCATATATTTATTATTATTTAAGCTCCTAATGATTTGTTATCCAATAAACTACAAAGAAAGACCAATTTGATAGTTAAATGAGAGGTTTTGAGTACAAAAAAGGGGAAAGTAACCAATAAAAGATTTATTTATACAAAAATCTGCAAAGTTTGAGTGAAAGCCTTTGAGAATGAGAAATTATCTAGAAAAAGTTATTGATAAAAACCTATATAATATCTATGATATCTATGGTTGCTTCCCCTCTATTTAATATCACAAATTCTCTGATTTACTTTTTCACATGATCATTTATCGCAATCAAGGCATGAAATTCCAAACAATGTTGCATTCCGCCAAACGATCCTAACTGTGTTTTTTAATGTCTTAACTTGTAACGTGTACAATTTGCCAAAGACTTGCGTGACTGTGGAATTGGAAACAGAATCGGAGAGTTCTTACCAATTAGCCCAGGCCGGGGGACTTCCCCCTGCAATCCCAGACAAACTTTATGTAATCATTGGATTTAATGCGTTAACAAATTCCGCACAAAAAAAAAGAAACCCTGTAAGACGGGGGTGAGATGGCAGTACCGTTTTTTTTTCTTATTTTTTTTGGCCAGTATGCAAAACCCAAAACCCAAGACCCAGAACCCAAAACCAACGAGGAAGCCCAGTTACCTAACTCGTATCTGTATCTGCTGCTGCTGGAGCTGGTGCCTCGGTTTCGGTTAGGTAATGCCAATCCCAGAGAGGAGCCGGCCCGTAATTAATGGCGTGTGGCGCTCATTCGCGATGAGCAGAAAGTCCATTGCACTCTTCTGCCCCACTCCGAGTCTGTGTCTATGTATGCTGAGCAGCTCTATCCGTGTTGGCCACAAAATTCAGCTTATTTATTAGCCAAGCTAAGCCAGCGTTCTAACTGCAAGACAAGTAAGGAGGGCTGGGATTCGGTGGACCGAAGCCTGATATACTCTAGAAGTTAAAAGGTTTCTAATGTGTTTAACATTTAAAATTATATTTTAAAATTTTTTAAACAAAAGTTTAAGAATTTATGTACATTTTACCTTTGAAATCTCAAAGAAATATTCATAAACATTAGACCCTTAAATGAATATCTTTCTTAAGCCCAAATCAGTGTTATTTAACCTTTCCTGCATAGATATTTAATAACAGAACTTGCAATAAATTTTTGCTCTGTTATTATAGAGGTACTTTAGAGGCCTTTAGGGAAACTCCTCACCTGCTAATACCCAACTATTAAATTCCATAATAAATACCCCTTGAAAGGGTAAAAAAAACCAAAGTAAAGTGACCCGAGACAGCGCCAAAAACATACAAGCTTCTCAGATGCTAGTGGGTACCCTTAACTCTCTGCTGTTTGTTTCTTATTTTTTTAATTATAGATCCCGGCATCCAACCCACTCCACAGAGTGTACTTGGTCGGATAGGAAGAATATATACTACGCCTTCGGTTGGGCGTGTGTTCGGTGTTCAGGCAACTGTTAATTCTGTTTTACAACTCCAGTTCTTCAGTTCTCCAGTTCTTCAGTTCTCGGGTATCGCTGTAGCATCTGATATAACGTTAACTGTGAACAAAAGCTTTGTATCTGGCAGATACGTAGCAACAAGCTAGAATTACACACATCGCACACACTCCATTCATAAAAGAGTTAGCCAGCCAGTCAGGCAGTCAGCCAGTGATCTCCAGCGATTAAGTACGGATTTTACGGCTCTTTTTTTTTTGTTTTTTCGTTTGTCGGCGGACAGTGGGCCCACGGATATAGGTATGCCGTGTTCCCAAGCCATTTGTTTGGCATTTGAACAACGAGACCTGGTCGAATGAGCCAATTTGTTGGCTCATTTCGATTTAATAATGGCCTCATGCAAAACGGGGCACTTAATTGAAAGAATAAGGTGAGGCGTTACATAACAGATCTCTCTCCGATTTATAGGTAAATGCATCAAGTTTGGATTTTGTGAAGGAATGCGATCGTTAAGAGGCTCCTGTCAGCGGCAATTACCTGCTCTGCCAGGAATTGTGTGGGAAATTCCCAGGGAATATGCATAAAGTTTGTTAATTAAGGAAACTCTTTATGGTATATACTTAGGAATATAAGCTTAAAAGCGGGTTAAAGCGGAGTTCTTTTGGTTTTCTCAGGGATTTAAAGGAGGAAGTCATTGATTAGATATCCGTTAATACTTAAGTTAAGTTAATACAGAGAAACCCCTTCTTTATAGAAGTAAGTTTTCCCTTGATTAATGGAAGTCATTGTTTACAGTTTAATCTAAGATATAACTCGAAATAACCTTAATTTATTTTATTAAGCCAAGAGAACCTCTTCTATGAAGAAGAAAGTCTTCGATTAGATTTACTTTTACAATTTAATGGAACTATATATCTTATAAAAATCCTTATTAATTTAAATTCTCCCTAAGAACTCCTCCTAATTTCCCTTCATTTGTATACCTTTTTCCAGCTGCTGATCATCTTCACAGTGGTGGACGCCAGCCGGTCACTGGAGCTGGGTGACAAGTGCCAGCACGACATGGACTGCACGGATTTCATCAAGGGCAGCAGCTGCTCCGCATTGGGCTACTGCGAGTGCGCCCCCTACTTCGTCCAGCTGGATTCCAAGCGCTGCTTGTCGTGTAAGTACTAAGTAGGCAAAGTCAATCTTTGGCTAACCCCAAAAGTGGGAGTACAGAAAATGTTTGCCGGGCAAACACAAGCAAACAATGGGTGGAGCTGGAGTTTGAGTTGCAGATGGCGATGTGTGTGTTTGTCCACCGAAGAACCGTTAGATGCACTCAGCCCAACTCTCTCCATGGCTCTGTTTACAGAAAAAAGAATTTAGAATTCCGTTTGAAGAATTAGTGATTCATCACATGATGGTTAAATATAAATAGGGGATTTATGGGAATACAATGTTACTTTTGGTATGGCTACGATTTAAGTCAGTCTCTTAGGGTTTATTTTCCTTATAACTGTTAAACATTGCCTTAAATTTTATACAAGTGTTCTATAAAAACACGTTTTAACTCTAAACTTAGAAAGTATTTCCTAATCATAAACCTATTATGGGATTTTATGAAAATTCAACATTTTATGTACCGCTTTTAGGTGCTTTATATATTAAAAATGAAATAAAAAATATAGTAAAAATTAAAATAAGAATCTCAGTTGACAAACTTAATTTAATGGTAATTATTAAGGGCTTTTATAATTTATTCCCCCGACAAACTGTCAAATTAATTCACAAATTAATGTTCTAGGTTGCAATTAAAATTTATTTCTATCTCCAATTTCTCCCAATAAAAAACGAAAGCCAACAATCTCAACAAGAAACCCCCTTTTCAAATGAGCCTCTTAAATTTTTTTTAACTTTAAAATAGTTTCTGCTTTTCGCAGAAAATTCCGCCTAACGTATTCCGCCATTAAAGTTTAATCTTTCTTAATGATAACTAATAATTGGATTATTTCTTTTTTAAATCATGTTATTTATTTCTTAACATTTTGTGCCTGCCAAGACAATTATGTTGGAGAATTCCTTGTGATGCGCCGCCGCCCCTCTTACATTTATTTTACACTCTCTCAAATTGCTTGTTAAATCAAATATTTTTCTTAGAAAATTCCCTCAAATGAGGCGATTAGAGATAATTTCAAGTTGATTGCATTTGCTACCTTTAATGATAAGCATTAATTTGATAAATACTGATTTTTGATTCGTTATTTTCTTCCTCTTTAGCCCAACTCCTTGGCGGCGACTGCCAGCTGAGCGAACAGTGCTCCATGAAGGTGGCCAACAGCAGCTGTCTGGACGGAGCCTGTCGGTGCGTCGAGGGATTCCTGCAGTTCCGCAAGCACACCTGTCTGGGACGTAAGTATTCGCCAAGTGCCGGCCAAGTCTTGTGGCCCTAATCCGCCCGGTTTGCATGGAATTCCACACACCACACACACAACACACACATTATACACACACTATAGATGATATCATTAACTGTTCGGTGCGGTGTTTGGTGAATTGCAATAAACGGACGGCAGCCAACTAATAATACCCACTTTGATGGCTTATCATTTCTTGAGTTCCCCGGAATGTCACGCAATGTGAGGTACATAGTAGGTGCTGTGGGTACACAGAGAAAAAAAGAGGATGAAAGGGTTAGGAATTTAAGGGAATTTTTTATAATTTATAGGAAATATTTTGATGGGAATTTGGTTAAGTTTAAATTGAATAATAAGTTAGGATTAGATTGAATAATATTAAATGGGAAAGTAAGGCTCTAAGCCAGTGGTGCTCAAAGTCCTGACTTGGGAGGGAGCAATTTTCTTGGCACAGCCTCTGCCGGCACACGCACAGTAAGCATCAATGCTATACAATTGTAATTTTGTGGCCAAACTAAGCATTTTTTAAAGTTAAATAATTATTTTTTCGGTCTCTAAATATTTTAGCTATATTTTTATATATCTAACTAACTCTGTTATATTTCCTAAGCACACAAATTCAATTCTAAAAAGTCAACATTTAAATTTCATTTCATTTTATTTACCTCATAAAAGAATTTTTATTCAATTTAATATCTTGTGTTTAAAATTTCTTCCTCTTTGTTCCTCTTTCACCCACTAAAGATTGCATCCTTTCTCTCTAACCCTTTGTTATTATTTTATATCCCTTTGATTATTCCCTATTTATTTTCCGTGTACCCCACCGAACTCGCTCCCATTTCCTGTTTGCCATTCGTTAACACTTTGGGCCGCCTAGGTTTTCCTTTCTTCTAGCAATTAACACAGGCATAGCAATAACAATAACGATGAAAATAACAAGACAATCGTGTCACTAATTATACGCATAATTGGTTAATCTTCCAAGAACTGGCCAGCAGCCAGTAACCAGCTACAAAAAAAAGAGAACCAAGAACGTGAAGCCCAGAACGTTGAACGTTAAATGTAAAATGTAAATGCAAATGTTTGGCTTCGATCTCTCTGCGTTTTCTGTTTCTGTTTGTGCAGAGCGATGTGTGAAAGATACATTTCGAGATACTCGGCCAATGGCTCAGTCCGAAGATGCATCCACTCCTATAGGGCTCTGGGGCTAGGGAAGCGTGACTCATGTCCAGACTTTGGAATAAATCACTCCGCTGGCCGGTGTGTGAATCATCCAGTGACTGACTAAGGAAGGTAAAAAACTGAAGTTAGTAGTTTTTTCTTAGTGGGGAAAAATATGAAATAAAATGTTCAGGAAAGGCAGTAATAAATTAAGATTTTTTGAAAGAGATAAATATAACTGAAGTAAGTTTTTCTAGAAGAATATTTTAGGATGAATGGGTTTTTGAACCTTTTATAATAATTATTTTAAATAAAGGAACTTCAGTTACTGGCCTTGGTTAAAGTTCATTTAAATCAAACCCTTTTTTAAATATTTCTTGCAAAAACAGTGACCGTGTATAGCCCTAACCAGTCCTAGTTCCTTGGAAAAGTTCATCCCTGCAGCGATTGGGATCTAGTTGGAATTCGCTCCACTTCCTTTTGGCACATTGGCGCCAAGTGGCGTTAATCTGATTAGAATGTTGACTAGAATCGAGGGGCCTCTCCCGGACAGAGGCACGATCGTGGAGCAGTTCGTGTCATTGCCGTTCACCTGACTCTGACTCTGACTCTGACTCTGGCGACTTAATTATATGGCTTAAGAACTCAATATATATGGGCAGGACAGCTGCTGCTCACTCCGAGCTCACTCGGTATTTAATTAAGCGTAATTTGAGGCCAGCGCGCGCGAGGCCAGGTGAGCCCGAGCTCATTTATGAGAGATACTTTCACCGAAACACATAATAAAAGAAAGAGGAACCTTTCACCGCCAGAGAGAGAGAGAGAGAGAGAGGGGGACCAGCTATATGGGAATATCCTGGCTTAGCCCCTTCGATGGCTATCGCCGCGATGCCCCTACTTTACATGGCTAATTGCCTCCTCTCGTAATTAAATTGCTTTGATTAGCAAAGGAAAGTCCAAGAGACCAGGCAAATCCCAATTAGTTCTCACAGAGAGAGTAAGGCCAAAGGCTTTGCAGTTGACAAAAATGTTGCACACATTTGGGATTGGCCATTCACTTCATCCTATCGCTGCTGCTGCTGCTGCCGGTGCCGGAGCCGGTGCTCCTCCATCTCCATCTCCATGAGTCGCGGGTCAAGTGAAGCAAGTGGTGTGCCAGATTTTGTTAGCTTGTCAGGCTTTCCATTTGGCTTTTAGCTCTCGGCGCTTGGCCACTTGTTCCAGTTTCCCATGCACCTTAACCCAGGCCCAAGCCCATTTCGGGATTGGCTCTTAACTTTGCCCGTTTTTGTGGCTGTTTAACGAGCCCACCTCCAGCTATCCAGCAATCCAGCAATCCAGCAATCCGGCAATCCGGCAGCAACAATGAGCACCTCCTCCCCATCTTTATGAGTTATGCTCAGTCGCTCTGCTCCACTCTCCCCGTTTAACCCGGCCTGCAGAGCTTTAAAGTATGCCAAATACATATGGTAATATATATACTATATATATGTGTGTATATATACTGGCTCAGATAACGAACATATAGCCCAAGACTCAGCCACCGAACAGTGGAAGCTGCGCAACTGTCTCGGCAGATCGAGATCTTCTGCATACAAAGTTGCAGGAAAAGTGAGCCGCTCTGACGTTGCCGATCAAGCAGGTGCACTTGGAGAAACGGAGCTAAAAGGGAACTAAAAAAATCTCTAAGAAATCAATTATGATAATTATCATGTTAAAAATATATTCCTAGAAAAAATAGATTTAAATTATGGCAAATTTCTTGAAGTTTGAGACCATTATGAGCATTTGCTTTTCTACGAAGCTATTATTACTTCTCAACTAAATAAAAAAAGTAATTAACATTTTCAAAGTTAAAAGAGTTTGTTAGGTTTCTTAATGAGTTTTATTTATAGTTGCCTTGGCGCTAAGATTTAATTTCCGAATTATCCTGATGAGAGTTCAAGTTTATAGAATCAAATTTAAGTCCCTTCTTTTTATTCTATAAAAAATATATATTATCTAATAAGAAATGGTGAAAATACATTTTCTAGTTACAATTTAAATTAAATTTAAGGTTTAGATCTAAAAAAAATATACAAAAACTGAAGTATTACCTTTGAATTTAATTTATTTAGATGGTTTATTAATCTGGTAACCGAATTTAATAATCAGGGGGTTCTAGCTGAAACATAAATAATTTCAAAATATTTCTTGAAAGGGAAAGAGATACAAAATTTAGAATATTACAAATGTATTATTTTATAACAAATATTCTAATCTTTAAAAGATCTTCTCTAGAAAATACCAAACACCTTTTCCGTGTATTTCTTCAGCATCCCTGCTGGCTCTCATTATATAAGGCAGATATACAGATAGACAGATAGACAGCTAGACAGAGGCAAAGTCAAAGGCAGTTCCAGAGGCTTAGGAACTAAAATAGTGGAAAATCTCCTAGTCACTCCTCCTTAGCCACTCAGCTCACTTTCTTGCAGCCTCAACACCTTCGCAAGCCCGAAAAAAAACGAAAAAACAGGGAAAATACTTTCCATTGCGACACCTTGCACCAAAAATAATATAAAAATGGAAAGAGAGAAAGACCGACGAACTAACGAAAACCGCCGAAAATTCCATTTCATTTCGCATGACCCACAAAGCCAGCCAGTCAAAGTCAAACTGTGTTAATTTGCGGCTACAGACGGAGAAAAAAACAAAGAAAAATAAAAGAAATACACCAAGAAATGCTTCTTGAATGGCCATTTCAAACTAAATTGCGCCAAATGCCAAATTGCATGCAAATTATGTGGAACAAAACCGAAAAAAGTGCCAGAAGTAGCGCCCCGCCGCTTTCGGTCAACTTCCGGAAAAATAATAATAATAATGGCAACTTACCATTTCCACCCAAATGCAAATGCAATTAATTAAAGCGTCCCCGGGTTATTTCCTATAATGAAAGTTGGCGGCATAAATAGACTTATTATAGCCGCAGGAATGCTGTATCTGTATCTCTATCTGTATCTGCAGCTGTGCGTGTGGCAGGCAGTTGACACAGTTTTGCGATTTGCTATTTGCGATTCCGGCCACCGGCGCGCGGCGACTTAAACAAAGACGGCCAAACACACAGAGGAAGCTGCGATTTAATTTATGCTGATTTCGATGCAAATTATTGTTTATGATGCCAGCTCCCCGCCGATCCACACAGCAATTTTCACACGCGTCGCTCTCGGAGCTTCGGAGCTCTCGCAACTCACAGCTCACTGGGTATCTCACTGAAGATCTCTCGGAGATCGAGGGAGCTGCTCTGGCCGTAATCGAAGTGGGTTAGGTTAGCAGTGGCAGTCGTGCAGCGATTCGCATGCAACCTGTCGCACCGGCAAACGCTAAGTGGCCGTGGCATTGGCATTGCCCCCAGGCACATCGATCAGAGGCGTCGTCTTTCGGACCATGTTGGGTAAAACAATGTTGGTGCGCAGAAAGAAATCCTAAGAAGTTATACTCGTAAAATAAAATAGAATATATTTAGAAAAGGTTTTCTAGAAAGATTTCAATGTAATATGAGTTTTAACAATAATTATGTTTAGATAAAGAAATTATATTCAGAATGGGAAACAGATATGTATTTAATTTATTTTAAGGATAAACCTACTGCAGTTTACAAAATTTATAAAAGAAAGTGTGACCTTGCTTACAAGTACTACATTCACTAAAATTATAAGGCAAAGTGTGACCATGCCACAAAAAGTGAGGCTAAAAAAGGATACAACAGTGAAGCTGCAGAGAGAGAAATCATACAAGTCGGGCGCATAATTTATTTTAGAATACATTTTTTAAAGGATTTTTAAAAAGCAAAAATAGAAATAGGAACATAGAAACATTTTAACTTAATAAAAAATAAAAATTTCATAATTTTTACAAGGAAAGAGGCTTTTAAATCAATCTTTAATAAATGTGTCCTTGACCATAGATGATTTCCAACTAAATATCATAAGTATAGAAATTTCTGAAGCTGTTTTTAAAAGAAATTAAGTATTTTAAAAGCTATTTTAAAGGGAAATAAATGCTCCATATTGTTTTAGGGCCCCAAATCAACATTTTAAAAGGATTCTTTATATTCCTAATTATTCAATTAAATTATATCCGTCTCCATAAATCCCTCGCTAAGCGACAATTTTCCGCCTTGTTTCCTCCTAATGCTGTTATATAAAAGTGAAAGATGAGGCCAACCATTTGGGCTCCTAACCAGACCCCTCCTCGTGTGCGATTCTTCCTGCCCGGCGTTGGCTCCATATTGGTGTCACAATGCTGCGGCAAGACACGTCCGAGCTACTCGCATTTGGAATGGCCATTGGCCGTCGCGACGTCGTCCAGTGTCAGTGTCAGGCGGTGCATTCGTTAAGTATACGCCATGCTGGCCGTTTGCCTTTCATGTGCCACGAACTCCAAGCTCCACGCTTAACCGACCGGTTCCCCAATGGCCAATGGAGTGCCTTTTGTGAAACGCCGACAGAAGGCTCCATTGGGGATTTGTGGATCTGTCCGTGGCCGAAATTCCCGCGAGAAAACGAACTTTTCCAAGCCTGGGCCCAGGATGCAAAGGGTATATATTCCGAATACCGATTTATGATCGCGCTCAGATTCCAATCCAGCGCCAAGTTAAATGGGAATGGATCTCGTGCCCAGACACTGCCCAAAGGGCAACTGCAGGTGGCGGCGGCAGTGAAATGCAAGTTGCAAGTTGCCTGTTGCCTGTTGCAAGTTGCTAGCTGCTAGTTGCTGGCAAAGCCAAAAACGAAACAAGTGAAAACAAGTTGGAGCGGCAGTACGGAAAGTGGGTCAGAGCTGAGATTCCAGCGGAGGACAGTGGCAGACACGCAGGTGGCTCAGTCAGTCTTCGGGCTTGCAGCTTGCATTCGTGGTCGTAGTCGCAGTCACCAAGCTCTTTCAGCCAGTTATCGGCGAGTGGAATGCTGATGAGGAACGGTAATGGGAATGGGCGACGTCACCGACGTTTCAGCGTCATCTTCTGGTTCCCATCTGTTCCCCTTATACGAGTATCATAGTCTTACACAGAGAAAAATAAGGCGGTTAGTTCTTTATATACAGAATATTAAGCTAGAATCGGTATTTGCAGCTTTTGCATACGAATTCCTTTTTTAATAATGTGACCTTGCCTTAAGAAATGAGGTTTAAATTGGGGTATTTTGAAGAA
The DNA here is from genome assembly GCA_008042615.1 of Drosophila auraria. Classification (NCBI taxonomy): domain Eukaryota; kingdom Metazoa; phylum Arthropoda; class Insecta; order Diptera; family Drosophilidae; genus Drosophila; species Drosophila auraria. The sequence goes on from VNJW01002685.1 coordinate 133,947, forward strand.
ATCTTTTATGGGGAATTTTAGTTTTAACAATTATTACAAAAGGATAAACAAATTCAGTTTCGGAATTTGAAAACAGATATTTCACTTGTTTTAGTCTTAAACTTACTGGTTTTTATTAAATTTAATAAACAAAGTGTGACCAGGCTTACAATTGCAACATTCTCCAAATCCTTGATAGCAAGAGTGCCACAATAAATGAGGCCAAAAAAAGGAAGTTTTAAAGAAAATGCACTAAAACAAAAGTTATATCAAAAGAATTATAAAAATCTGAATAAGCACATTTAAAGCTTGAAGATTTTTATTTTACAAATCCCTAAATGTTTCTCAAGATATCTTTAAATTTTTACCATAATAATTTTTTGCTCTCTGCACGGATTCTCGTCTCTTCTCTGGGATTCTCTTTTGGCCACGATGCGTTGAGGTTGATGCAGGTTGCAGTTGACTTTATTGACGGTTATTAGGCTTGTCGAAGGCGGGCTAATGCTCTGATGTGGTTCTTGTTCTCCTCCATGTTCTGGTGTGGCTCCTCATGATGATGATGATGAGTTTTTAATATGCATTTGGTGCTTGCAGTTCGGTTTACGGTTTACGGTTAACTTAATAACACACACACACTCCCGATCCGGAGCAGGCAAAAAAGATCTCACGAGAATTTTCCGCAATTTCCCTAACTTTTCTCTCTCTCTATCTCCTATGTAGCTGCCCATCCTGGCGCCGTTTGCTACAGCCACGCCCACTGCCAAATGTTCGACACCCGCACCCACTGTGACTTCCTCATCCCGAATCTCTTCGGGCGCTGCCAGTGCACGAGTCCCGCCAAGATGATCGGTGGCCTCTGCGTGGCCCCGGCGGCGGATCAGGAGGAGGAGCAGGCCATTGAGAAGGTGGAGCAACCAGTTAGCACGAGCACGAGCACGAGCACCACAAGGAAAACCACAACGACGACGACAACGACGACCACGACTCCTGCTCCCACAACAACCACAAGAAGGACCACCACGACGACGACGACGACAACGACAACGGCTGCTCCCATTCTGCTGGAGGATGAGTTGCCCGCCAGCGTGGAGGAGCAATCCCTGGAGGAGGATGATGGCCAGGCCATCAAGCTGACACCTGAGGTCATCGAGGTTGACAATGGTGAGAAACTGGAGGCTATAGACATGGCCCATGAGGAAACCGAGCTGACACAGCAGCAGAATCTGGAGGAGCAGCAGCAACATGAGAAGGAACAGCAGCACCAGGAGGAGCAGCAGCACCATGAGGAACCAGCAGCTCCACCAAAGGATCCAGAACTCACCACTGGCGTCCAGCAGCTTCTGACACCCGCCGATGTGCCCACCGAGAATGCCATTGCTGCCGAACAGGAGACCGAGGCTGGACCCACCGAGGACTATCCCTACAAGATCGACGAGGAGTATGCCGAGGAGCATGACAGCCACAAGCCAGAGCTAACAGGAGAGCAGCCCGAGCACCAGGAGGTTGCACCAGAAGTGGCACCAGAAGAGGCACCAGAAGAGGCACCAGAAGTCGCACCAGAAAAGGCACCAGAAGAGGCACCAGAAGTCGCACCAGAAGTCGCACCAGAACCCGAAGAGGAGGAGGAGGAGGCCTCGGGTAATCAGGAGATTGCCTCATCGCCCATCGATGACACCATGAAATTCGATTACGAAGCCGAAGCCGAGCCCGAGAAGGAGGAGGAGCTGCCGCCGACTAATGAGAAGGTGGTGCCCATCGAGGCCGAGAGCGAGACTGATGCTGAGACCAGCACCAACGAGCCGCCGGTGCAGACGCAGCTTCTCGAGGAGGAGACGGAACCGGAGACAGCCCAGACGGTGGCCGACGAGGAACTGATCCCAGTCAAGGCTGAAGCTGAAACCGAAAGTGTGACGAAGGCAGCTGACAACGAGCCTGCCGAGGAAGAGGAGGAGCCTCTGGCCTCGGGGGATCATGAGCTGGAAGTGGCTGTGGCCCACGACGAGGAGCAGGAGCCACCCAAGCAGGAGGAGCAGCAGATGGAGAGTGAAAGCCAAGTTGAGGTGGGAAAACCAGAGGAGCCAGAAACCGAAATGGAAAAACAAGAAGCGGAAGCAGAAACAAGACCAACCGAAGCCGCAGAAGTGGCCACAGAAGAGATGGAAGTTGGAGCTGATGCGGCAGCTGGATCTGGAGCTGGATCTGGATCTGACACCGACCAGGCGGAACAAAGCGCCGACATCAAGCCGACAAGTGGCGAGGATGATTTAAATGAAGCCAATCAATTAATTCAAGACCAAGTCACCGAGCCAGCTGAGCAGCATGAGGATGAGCATGAGGAGGAGCATGAGGAGGAGCACGAGGAGCAGCAGGTAGAGGAAATCCATCAAGATGCAGATGAAGCTACAACAGAGAAACCAGTCCAAGACGAGACGCACTCGGAGGTGGAGGCAATCACCGAAGCGGAGCACGAACAATTGACATACCCAACAAATGATGATGAATTGGCGCCACTGGAGCAAGAGCCAGAGCCAGAGCCAGAGCCAGAGGCAGAGGCAGAGCCAGAAACCGAGCCCGAGCTGACCACAGAGCAGGCAGCGGCAGCAGAACCAGAATTAGAGATCACCACCGAGCTGCCCCAGACCCCAGAAGAGGAGGAGGAGCAAGAGCCCGAGGCGGCCGACGCTGGCGAGGAGGAAAATGCAAATGCAATTAAAACGCCCGAAGTGTCGGAAGCAATTGCTGAGCCCCAGGCAGAGGCGGTGCCCGAGCCAGAGACGGCCACAGAGAAGGCATCGGAGTTGGAGGAAGAGAACCAAGAGGAGGAGGAGGCAACTGAGAGCATCCAAGAGCCAGAAGCAGAGCCCGCTAATGATGAGGTGTCGCAGGTGGATACCGATCAAGGTAAGCCAGAGCAGTCAATTAAGAGCGATGCCGATATCGAGCCGGAAGCCACTGAGGAATCCACCCAGACCGAGATTGTGCCCGAAGCTGAACCTGAAACCGAGGCCAGTGAAAGTGCCCAGACTCAGGAGGAGATCAAGCCGCAGCTGGATGAAGAGGAGATCGAGAAGAATGAGAATGACAACATTATCCAGGGAGCCGAGCCCATAGCCCAGGAAGAGGTTATACCAGAGCCAGCAGAGGAAGAACCCTCTCCCGTTCAAGTTCAGGAGGAAACTCCACCTGCTCCCGAGGCTCCAGCAGAGGAGAGCAAGCCCGACTTGGACTACACCAGCATTGAGCATCTCCAGGAGATCTCGCAACCAGAAGAAACCACTGCTGCTGCTGAGGAAGGGGAGGAAGCAGAGTCCACAGTGGCCCCTGAGCTGCCGAAGGCACCCAGTGCCATTGTGAGTGACGAACTGGATCAGGAGCAGGACCCACAGAACTTCCATGAGAGCGAGAGCATTGCCGACATCCTCAGCGATCTGATGTTGGAGGGTGACAGCACCGTCCCACCTGTTCCCTTTGGCCAGCAGCCCGCCCAGACGGTGCCCATGGTGGAGGCCAACTCGGAGAACGAGGAGGAGCAGTCCCATGCCGCCATTTCCGATCTGGTGGCCGAGGCAGACGAAACCCATGACCATGCAGAGCAAGTGCCGCAGGCGGAGGAGCCAGTGCCCGCCATTCCCGATCTTTTCGCAGAGGCTGCTAACGATGAGGAAGCCGAGGAAGAGGAGCAGGTGACTCCCTCTCCAGAGCAACCTCTGGCTGAGAAGGAAGAGGAGAAGCAACCCCTAGAAGAGGCCATCAAGGAGGAACCCCAGCAAGATGAAGGAGAAGCTGAGCCAGCCAAGCAGGAGGAAACCGAAACCGAAACGGAAGCCACCACTGACAAGCAGCTGGAACTGCAGCCCGAATCCGAGCCCGAGGAGGAGCGCACTCTCTCCCCCGAGGAGCTGCCCTTCGACCTCATCGATCACTCCGTTCCCATTCGCCTGAATGAGCTGGAATCCGAGAACCTGATCCTCGAGTCCACGACCACCATTGATGGCCTGCAAGAGCTGGACAGCAATCACATTGAAGAGGAGCCCGCGGCTCATAACGTTGCCCACGAGGAAGCCACACCGAATCCCGCCGACATTGTGGAGATTACCACCCAGACCATGCTGGGCCTGGCCAGTCGGGTGACCCTCATGGAGCCCGCTGCTCCCGTGGTGACCACCCTGATGCCCCTGATGACTGCCGCCGATGAGCCCACTCCGGAGCCTGTCTCCCCGGCCTCCATTGCCCCTGCTGCCAGCAAACCTGGCTCGGAGCTGCGCAAGCGCGTGGATCTTGGTCTGGAGGCGGTGTCCCTGGGTTTGGCCTGCAGCAGCGATAGGCAGTGCCAGCTGGCCGATCCTCACACCGTTTGCAATGGACGCGGAGTGTGTGACTGCTCCGCCAGCGGAGAGGAGACTGGATTAGCTGGAAAACAGTGCTCCGCCGAGAGAACCGGATGCAGTCCAGGAACCTTCCAGGTAAGAGCGGGATCTCTGAGGATTTTAGGAAATAAATATTAAATATTATTCCCCCTTTCCCAGTGCCGTTCCAGCGGCGTTTGCATCTCCTGGTTCTTCGTCTGCGACGGCCGCGCCGACTGTAATGACGCCTCCGACGAGGAGTGCACACACAATGCCCGCCTCAACCAGAGCTGTCCGGCGGAGTCGTTCCGCTGCCAGCGCAGTGGACGCTGCATCTCGCGGGCAGCGCTGTGCGACGGCCGGCGCCAGTGTCCTCATGGCGAGGACGAGCTGGGCTGTGATGGCAGCCACCGGGGTGGCAATGCCTGTCCGGAGCACACGTTCCGCTGCGGCAGCGGCGAGTGCCTGCCGGAGTACGAGTACTGCAACGCCATCGTGTCCTGCAAGGACGGCAGCGACGAGCCGCCGCACCTGTGCGGCTCCCGCTCCGTGCCCAATCTCTTCATGCGCCTGATCGAGGCCGGTGGCCTGCTGGGCGGAAGGCGGGAGGCGGACGCCTACTGCCCGCATCGCTGCAGCAACGGCCTGTGCCGCTCCACAGCCATCGTGTGCTCCGGGCGAGATGGCTGCGGCGATGGCACCGATGAGCAGACCTGCGCCGTGTGTCGTGAGTATCTATAAAATTATTCAAGGTATAAGAAATAATATTAATAATATTTGTCAATCCTCACAGGTTGTCCCGCCCCGTCTGCCGCCAGCCTGCCTGCTTTCCTGGCCCGGCAACGCCCCATGCCGCTGTGGTAGAGAGGGGAATCCCTGAAGTTGTGGAGCACTATCGCTTCCGGTCGCTTTTGCCAACAACCACTGTCTTCCGACCCCCAAAACACACTCGCAGCACTATCGCCCCCATATCCAGCCGCATTGAAACACGATTTTTGCCTAGCATTTAAGTGGATATTTACACATTTATTTATTTATTTATTATGACCTTAGCTGCGCCCATGCCACGCCCAATTGCCACCTTGCTAGCAAGGGGGATGGTCTGTCCCCTTTGAGCCAGCGATGTTTGTCAATTGAGCCACAGAGCGCATCCCTAAAGAACATGTAAAACACACTCTAAAAACACACTCTAAAAACACTCACCCCCCAAAAACACACACAACACCCATACTCGCCCCCATTTCGACTATTTATTCTACTCATCTAAACCATCAAACTATTTATTTATCCCCCAAAAAACAACACACAACACTATTTCGAAAGGAAGATTTCTTCATTTAGCCTAGTTTTATGAAATTTTCTAATTTATTCAAGGAAAAACATACATAAACGAGTGAAAAAAAAACTACCATGAAACGATGCATTTTTATCGATAAATATTTTGTAAATAAGAGTAAACGTCTTCGATGTACATGAGATAAACGAAAATGCCTATAAAGAATCGTAGGGTATCTAAGGCTAACGCATAACACAATCAGATCAGATTATATATCCCCTATATAGTTTATTAATTGTATGTGTGAGTGGCACTCACACGCTTTTCTCAAAGTCAAGAAGCATCACGGTAAAACTAAAACAAAAAAAATGCAACAAAAAACGAATGAAATGACAATAAAAAATCTATTTTTAGAAAACTATTGAAAAAATATAAGCTGAGTGTTTTTACTTAAATGGGGTTGGCTTTAATTTTGTAGGTATGAAAATAAAGGGGAAGTTCCTCTTAAGCTGGAAATAAATTGTGTTTTTTAATAAATATAATAATAAGATACTCTAAAACTGTAATGAAAAAATCTCAAAGAAATAAAGCCTGCTTTTGGGCAAAATCTTCTCAAATACAACAGCATTTGTCACTTGATAAATATTAACAATTAAGAAAGAGAGAATCGAATGTACTCTACTGTGAGATACCCGGCATCCAAATCTTCTTGCATTAAATTTAAAAACAAACGGTTAAAGAGCCTATATTCCCACAGCTTTACCTCCGAAACGATTATTTCGAGCGACTTTAAAAATAAAGGTTGTAAATTATAAAATATACATAGGTTTCAGCTAATCAACAAGCGCCTACTTAAGGGAAACAGGCACTTGTGATTGTAGGACTTTGATTTAGTATTTCCCTCGAGCAATTTTCTCGCCAATTATCAAAGCAGAGTTCTACTATCGCGATCGTTGCGGGTATAAAACCAGCACCGCCAGTCCCTGGAAGCCAAGTTGTTCCAGCAACATGAAGGTGTTCCTAGCTATTCTGGCTCTGGCCGTGGCCTCGGCCTCTGCCTCCACTATCAACAGTGTGGTCCACCCCAAGGACCTGGCCAAGGTCTCGAAGATCGAGGGTCGCATCACCAACGGCTACCCGGCAGAGGAGGGCAAGGCCCCCTACACGGTCGGACTGGGCTTTAGCGGCGGCTGGTGGTGCGGTGGCTCCATCATCGCCCACGACTGGGTACTCACCGCCGAGCACTGCATCGGAAACGCCGACTCCGTGACCGTGTACTTCGGAGCTACCTGGAGGACCAATGCCCAGTTCACCCACTGGGTTGGAAACGGCAACTTCATCAAGCACCACAACGCCGACATCGCCCTGATCCGCATCCCGCACGTGGACTTCTGGCACATGGTCAACAAGGTGGAGCTGCCCAGCTACAACGACCGCTACAACGACTACAACGAGTGGTGGGCCGTGGCCTGCGGCTGGGGCGGCACCTACGACGGCAGCCCCCTGCCCGACTGGCTCCAGTGCGTCGATGTCCAGATCATCCACAACTCCGAGTGCGCCAGCTACTACGGCACCGGCACCGTCGGCGACAACATCATCTGCATCCGTGTGACCGACGGCAGGGGAACCTGCGGCGGAGACTCTGGCGGCCCTCTGGTTACCCATGACGGTCGCAAGCTTGTGGGAGTCACCAACTGGGTTTCCGGTTCCGGTTGCCAAGCTGGTCATCCCGCTGGCTTCCAGCGCGTTACCTACCACCTCGACTGGATCCGCGACCACACCGGAGTTGCTTACTACTAAGCATCGACTATTGAGTGAATAAATGATACTTAAAGTGCAAAATTTAATTAAATTAATATTAATTTGAATGTATTTGAGGCAGTGTCAGCTATGGGTCAGCTAACGCTCTGGTTACGGTTAATGTTTTCACTTTTGAAGCTCCCTATATTAACTGTCAGTTATGTGTCAGATAACGGACACGTTACGGTTAACCATATCCCCTTAGAAGCTTCCAACAATTAAGTGTAAGGTCTCAGATAAGTGTCAATCCAAGTAACTGTCAGTTAAGGGTCAATTACGGGACAGCTTACTCTTAATGTTTATGGTCAGTTATTGGTCGTTTATCGCTCAGTTTATATTCAGTTTCAGCTCAGATAACTCTCAATTACCGCAGTAGCTGTTAGTTAACGGTCAGTTTCTGATTAGATAGCGTTAAATTAACTGTCTGTTAGATTTAGCTAAATTTCTCAAATTGCGGTTCGAATTAAATAACTAAACATTATGTATACTAAATATTATAACTTGATTTCATTAAAAATTAAGTTAAGTCTTAACCGGATTTCTCAATATCCGGTTAAGATTAACCTTAATTTTCAATATATATAAATAATTTCTTATTGGAGAATCCAATCAAGAATTGGTATAACAGGACGCTTCACCTACCTTGTTGGAACACAGAATAAATTAGTAAAAATTTAAATCAAGAAGGCTTTGCTACTTATGTTAACTAAGGCAAGCTAGCTTATTTGTAAAAGTATTTAATTATATTTATTTGGCTTATGAAAGTCGTTGCGAGAACATTAACTGCCTTTAAATTTACAGCTCAACTGAACTTTGCTAGAATGGTGTTATTTTGGAGTTGATTTGTGTATATTTTATTATTAATAATTTTATTTTACATTTGACTTTTTAATTTACTCTTAATTTCTGATTTTTTCGACTTTTTTTTACTTGCATTTATTTTGTATAATCTCGTATAGTTCTTTGTGCCTGCCATTTCGGAGCGTAGGAACCCGAATACATCCTTTTTTTCCTTGAATTTCCTTGAGTTTGATTAAATCAGTCGAATTAAGCCCCAATAATCAAGAATATCTGCTTAGAAATGCTGTTCAAATGATATTTATTTCGCTTAGTAGTAAGCAATGCCAGTGTGGTCGCGGATCCAATCCAGGTGGTAGGTCACACGCTGGAAGCCAGCAGGAGCACCCGACTGGCAGCCGGCAACGGAGCCAAAGTTGGTGACTCCCACAAGCTTGGCGCCGTCGTGGGTAACCAGGGGGCCGCCAGAGTCGCCGCCGCAGGTGGACTTGCCATCGGGAGTGCGCACGCAGATGATGTTGTCGCCGACAGATCCGTAGTAGCCGGAGCACTCGGAGTTGTGCATGATCTGCAGGTCCACGCACTGCATGTAGTCGGGCAGCGGGCTGCCGTCGTAGGTGCCGCCCCAGCCGCAGGCCACGGCCCACCACTCGTTGTAGTCGTTGTAGCGATCGTTGTAGCTGGGCAGCTCCACCTTGTTGACCATGTGCCAGAAGTCCACGTGCGGGATGCGGATCAGGGCGATGTCGGCGTTGTGGTGCTTGATGAAGTTGCCGTTGCCAACCCAGTGGGTGAACTGGGCGTTGGTCCTCCAGGTAGCTCCGAAGTAGACGGTCACAGAGTCGGCATCTCCGATGCAGTGCTCGGCGGTGAGGACCCAGTCGTGGGCAATGATGGAGCCACCGCACCACCAGCCGCCGCTGAAGCCCAGACCCACAGTGTAGGGGGCCTTGCCCTCCTCTGCCGGGTAGCCGTTGGTAATGCGACCCTGCATGTCCTTGGTGTGGACCGCCTTCTGGGGGAGGCTGGAGTCACGAGGCATGGCGGCGCCGGAAGCCGAGGCCACGGCCAGAGCCAGGATAGCTACGAACAGTTTCATGTTGCTGGAACAACTTGTGGATCTATGGACGACGCCGGCGTATTTATACCCGTCCAAGCCAGTGGGTCATATACAATCAATGGCCGCCGGTCAAGTGGCCGATAAGGCTATATGGTTTGATATATTGGCCAACTTCTATACTGACTAGAGGAAGGAACTGCCAGACCTAGTGGTCTTGACTCTGGAGTCAGGTCAAGAGGAGTGTGTGGAGGGTTATCTGGAAAACTATAGTTTTCTTTAGAAGATAGCGAAGCTTTTATAGCAGCAATCGAAACTAAAATTCTACTTAAACTTAACACAGAGAGAAGAGATCATTGATTTTTATTATTATTTTTGAAAGTATAATCTAGACAAGATATTTCGGAGATTACAAAAATTCTTAAAATTTAAGGAAAGGCAATATTGTTTTTATTCTTTAATTAATTTTTCTGATCTTTTAAAAAGAATTAGTTTTATATAAATATCGCTTTGTGTATTTTTTAAGTATTCTTCGAATTCCACTTATTTTCTGCAAATAAAATATTAGTATAAATATTTCTAAGTATCTACGCTTCTTTGTAAGCTATCCAATGCCTTAGGGTTGGGTTTATAAATAGAATTTGTAGTTGAACCTGATAATATATTTTTTTTAAGATTTACGATTCCTTTTAAAACAATCTTTCTATTCAACTCGTTCGACTCTATCAAAATTTGATTAGATTTAAATATTTACAATGCCCGACTGGCATAAATATTCAATTATCGATAGAAAACAGTGGGAAGGGGCTATTATTAAGTGAATTTTTTTATTATATTGATTAAAAATGTCGAACCACACAGGCGGAAGTCCAACTGTATTTGTTGTGATTTTTTAAGAGAGTAGCGGTTTCTTTTTTGATAAAGCAACATGTGTTATTATATATTTTATGATATTTTGACTAGACGAAGGTAAAATTTTAAATATTTTTTATTGAATAATAAATATTTAGCAATTTTAAAAGGATTACAAATTGGTTTTGCTTATATTTTAGACTAATAAATATAAATAAATAGAAAGCTATTTATGATTTGTCTTGGTTAAATCCTCCTTGATTTGTTAACAAATACAGTTTTGCCATTCTTTTAGTGCTTTTATTATAAAGTTTACTTTAGCTATTCATATATTTATTTAATTTATTATTTAGTGCAAGAAGCTTAATTAATAAGAAAAATATTTATTAACAAATACAATTAAATCTCACTGAACCAATTCTTTGCAAATTCTTGTCAGCTGGCCATAAATCCCTACATTATATAGAAATGTCACATTTTCTTAGTCTGTTGCGGTCGGTCTCTGCGGTCTTGTTAAGTGTTCTCGTCTAATTTTTGGGCTCTTGTATTTTATTTATATATTTTTTCCATTTATTAGTGTCAAAGTAAGTGTTATGTGATTAAAATATGAACTCAAAAACTATAATATTTGTGATGTTATTTTAATGTCGGGTGTAAAAAGATTCTTTGTCAGATTATGTAAAAATAGTGACGAAAATTCTTTATAAACTATTTAAAACTCTAAAGATAATTCCTTGAATTTAAAACAGAAACTCTAATGGAGATACTGAAGTGATATATAACTTCGATGATATTACCTACTAAAATTTTGATTACGTTACCTACCAACCCTTTGCTTACTTTTTGTTTTCTTCTTACTTTTCTTTTGTTTTTTTTGCGAACGACCTTGCCTGCGGATAAACAGCGGCACCTCGCTTTAATTTTCCGGCAGGCACGCTTGGCAAAAATTCCACCCACCCACACACACCCACACCCACACCGACAAGCATATTCGCAGAGAACCAACAAGTGTGTGTGGAGTGCGTGCCGAAAGAGAGATGGCAAAATAGAGTGGGAAGAGAGAGGGAGAGTGAAAAATAGCGGCGCAGCACGTGCCAAAAGTGCTTGCAAACTGCGCAAGCTCAGTGAGTGCCAAACTGTGCGACTGACAATTGGCAAATAAACATTGCATACTTTCGGGCGACGCACACAAAGAGTGCAGCGCGAGTGCCGCCTCGCTGTTGCTGCTGCACTCGCAAAAAAAACGAACGGTGATATCACAGCAATGATATCACACGAAAAGTATATCGATAAATTGCCTGTATCACTCAAATTAGAGTTTTTATCGCTGCTCCTCTTCCTGATTTTCGGGGCGAGGCTCATATCGTATCCTTCGGGATCCGCCCATATGTATTACGTAATAATTTATGGTCATCAGTCGGTCAGACAAATCATTTCTCCAGAGGAAAAAATTAAAATGTTAAGCTTTCAACAATTGATTACTTAGGGAGAGGTGGCAATGATAAAAAAAAATGTATACCGTGTGTTCTAGATTTTTTAAAATTTTTATTTACAAAATACTTACTAAAAAACCAAGATTGATATATTTTTTTAAATTTCTTTGGCTTTCAGTTTATATTAAAATAAAAATTCAATGTTAAAGAAATACTAGATTACTACCTTCAATGAATTCATTTTAATTCAATATTTGTTTTTAGTTCCGTAGCTCTTTAATCTTTGAAAAATATTACTGGCTTTTATTATCAAATCTGATACCTTATCAAACCTTAAAAATTTCCCTATCAGTATCCGTAGATAGGACAAAGCTAATAGTAATTTATTCTCCTATATGTAAACAAGCCCTAAACCTAATTTTTCTCTGTGCACTGGCTGCCTTTACTGGTGTTGTTGTAGCTGCTGCTGGTGGTGCTGCTCCGGCGAGAATGCAAAAAATCTCACATCGGTCGTCGCGTCGTCGTCATTCGCCCCGTGGTCGTCGGAGGCGCAGGGAACGCTGCTCGCTGCTCACTCGTACTCCGTGCTCGTATTATCCGTTTCGCTAGCAAGGACTAAGGACTACGGCCGGAGTCGCGCATCGTCGATTTTTAGCTAAAGGAGGAGCTGCTGAAAATCACACAACAAATATTTGTGTATTTGCTGCAATCAATATGGTGCGAGGATGAGTTCTAATCCAAGACCAAGTGAGTGTGTGGCCTAAATATTGGATGAATCCTGGCTCAGGCCAGGTGTTGACAAATTTCCAAAAGTGCGTCCGGGAAAAAAGTTTGCAAGCGTTCGCGTGTGAGTGTGTGTGCTTGTGTATCTGTGAGCCCGTATCTGCATGTGTATCTGTATCCGTATCCGTATCCGCAAAACGATTGCAATTTTACGCTGACGCTGCAGTAGAAGCATTTCGCCTCAATGGAACTTGACACACTCAACCGCCACCGCCCCCAAAAAACACCCCTCTTGGGACATGCTATAAACGTATATACACACACACTCCTGTGATGTATGAATTTGCCAACGCAAAATACATGTCCTCGAAACACACGCTCCTTGCACTGAAGTGGCCTGCACTCGTCCTTCACCCCTTTCCACCAGCATTTCCATTATTATATTCCTCATATTGCTTATATATCGCCCCTATGAATGGCTATCCCAAGTGCATTTGCCATTAGCATTCAATGCATTATCTTGATGCACGGCTGCTATTCACCAAAAGACACGCCAAAGTGCTGTCGGTTTTTAATGGTAATCTTGCTCGTCAGTCGAGTCTATTGAATCATAGTCAAGCATTCAAGCGCCAACTGGAAATTCAATTAGATAAACACTGTTAATTACTCGGCGAAGGGTCTGTGTGTCATAAAATGTCATAGAGCGGAGGGTGTAATCGAAATTTGATCTCTCTTCGTAGTAAAATATGGGCAGAGGCATCACTAGTCAGCGGTGGTGTGAATTGAATGAATAAATCATAGAGTAGAAATAGAAAGTCTTCTGGCTGGGAGTTTACTAGCATTTATAAACTGTTTATTTATTATTAATATTAAAGTATAGCATTTTTTGTGCATATATTGTTCAAGTTCTTGCTATAAGTTCAGGCTTCGAATCGGTTTTTATAACAAATTTGTGGAATTCCTTCAATATTCTTAATTGATTGTTTCTTATCTGCTTTTTTAAACCTTCAGGGAAAGTTTTTTATATTTTATTACTCCCATGATTATATATACTTTTTTAGCAAGATAAATTATATGTACAGCAGTCACTGAAATACTGGAATATCAGTTTAACTTGTAAAAATTCTTGTACTTTCCTTGTGCAGTGTTTTTTGGAGTATGAGACCCTTAAATTAGCTTTTTATATATACTCTCTTTACTATTTTATAATTATAGTAAGTTATAAATCTTAAGTTTGGTCAAAAACAATGTTTATTACATTTTTAAGACCATTTATCACTGCTTTTCCTGTCTGAGGAATGTATTTAGATTTTCTTATGCTATCTTGGTTCCGTCTCATGAATTGGGGGCAGCGACTTTATCTCAAAGCCCGCATAGAAATACATTTTTAAATCCCTGCCAGAAAGGGAATGTGATACATACAGTGTCGTTCAACTGAATAGTTATTTATATTCAACAATTAAGATTAAAATTTAAATAAATAAATAATATTCTCTATAACTCTATAAAAGTAACGAGAACATAATTTTCATACAACTGGAAAGCTTAACCTTTCAGCAAATTCAATTTTGTTAATTTGAGTCCTCATATTAAGTTTCTTATTAGAGTTATGTGCAATTCAACATTAATAATCAAAGTAAAATATAAATTCCACACAAAGCGGTAAACATATTTTCTAGCAATATTAATGTTAAGATATCAGAGTTCAGTGTCTTTTCCTCGAAACCTAAGTTATGTTTGTTTTAAAAAAAAAATGTTTAAAAATGTCTAAATTACATTTTTTTTTTCCCCGAAACAAGTAAACCTTTCCTGTCGCCTTATACTGGGTAATAAAATCTTAATTAAATTTAATATTTAGGCAGCTACAAAAACGTGTCCAAGTATCAACACAACGAAATATCAAATCATCGTAGCAGCACGAAGATGCAAAAATACATAATACAAAAAATACAAAAAATCAAAAACTAATGACCGCCGAACACACTGTGTCGTGATCGATGAAATAATGCCGGCGAAGCGCGGATCCGTCGGCAGACTCACTCACTTCCCCATTCGGTTCCCATCAGGCGAGGCAAGACCAGAGACCCCTATACCCAATGCCATTCCGAATCCGAATCTGATTTCTGAGCGGGGGGGCACACTCTCATTTGTGCCGTCACAGTGCTCGGACCGCTGACTATTCGCTCGGCGGCGATGCATTTTAGCAGCAGACGTTGCTGTTGCTGCATTTTCATTAATTAATTAAAGATCAGCCCTCAGGGCCAGCTAAAATGTTATTTATATGCTTTTGGCCAAGACACAACTGTTGGCAAAGCAAAGAAATTGCGCTCGTCTAAAGTGTTTAATGGATTTAAATAAAGAAAACAATGGCAATTGGAAAATGTTTGCCTTTGTTGTCGCGGAAAACCACGTGTTACGGACATAAGCTGAAAGTATTTTGTGTTATCTGTAAATAAAGTAATAATTAAGATGATTGATTAGGTAAAAAACGTGAAGTGCTTTCAATTACAAATGAGTGCCGAGTTTGCTGTCAGCACATGCTCCTCAAGACATCGATTAAATGTTTATATAGTTTTTTTTTAATCTTTAAACTATTTAAATCATTAAAAATATTAAAAATTCAAACCACCAGAAGTGATTAAAATTATATAATTTCCTAAGACTCCGGACATTTGCCATTATAAACCCATTTGTTTATCAGGTTTTGTGATATTTTTTTTGCGAGCTTTGAAAGTCAAGAGTGTGTAATTTATTCATTGTTTACTATGGAAATCAGTAAACTGACCTTTATAGGAGCCCAAAAATAAATTTCTGACCAATTAAACTCAATTTCAATTTCAGTTGCGGAATCACCAGTCTTGCAATATTAAATCAACGACCACTTTAAAAAGCATTCCAAAGGTAAGTTTGTCAATTTTCCCATCTGTCAAACGAAGAAAAATATATTTTCTGGGAAATAAGAAAGAAAATAGCAACAGAAAACTAAGAGATACTCATATTTCTTTGTTTGCCAGGAAATCCAATTTGAGAACTTCATTTGTTTTGACTCTTCTGTTTATTTCGCTCCTCGTGTTTATGTTTACTGCAGATTTTGCCTTTTGCACTCGAAGCAATTGCATAAACAACTCACAGCAGCTAATACAGAAATTGGATTAGGAAAATAAGTGCACTTTTTGCTTTACATACTTACATGCTTTTTAAAGCTGTGCTCATTTGAGTAATAATTAATATTAACTGCCTAATTTAGAGAGAAACCTGTGTCGCGCAAAAGGGGTGCTCAAAATCAGCTCACGGCGAGAACGCACCAATACTTATAAATAAAAACACAAATTGCACTGAAACAAATTATCTCCACTAAAGGGGTATAAATATAAAATTAATTAATATAAATGAATTTCGGCTTGCCTACATATCTATAATCGTAGTCCACATAAAAACCTTCACAATATTAAAAACAAATTGTCAGTCAGAAGCAAATAGCTAATTTCTCTCAGTGCAGTTTTTTTGAGAACTCAATAATAAAATGGATGCGTTTAAGCGAAGTAACGGCAAATGAAAGTGTTTTTGCCTGACGACATAAGGAGAATGAAAGAAAATAAGCTTAATTGTTGTTGTATTTAGCTTTGGCAATGCTGAGAGCAAGAGAGGAGCTGAGATTAAAGAGTAGTTACAAACACAAAGGAGCCATAAAAGCAATGGCGTTGCCAGGCCTGTTTTAAAATTTCAAATATTAATATTTTAAACTAACTTAACTTAAAAAATATATTACCTATTTAATATAAGTATATAACCTAAAAAAATAATACGTAAACAAATTATATAGATTATACATAAATATTATAATAAAATATATGTAAATTGAATCATTCAACATGGATAGCCGAGAGCTTAAATGTCATGGGAGAGAAACGACTACTGCTGGAGCGATCGGATTCCTCAGAGACGACGGAGAAACTGGAAGTACAAATGACCAGGCGAAAGGGCGCCCTCCAGGTGACCCAGCACCAGTCGCTGCCCGGCGTCTGCCGGCTCCTCCTCTTCCGCCGGAAGTCGGTGCTCGGCTTGGTGGCGGCCTTTGTCTTCTGCTACTTTGTGATCGGGCGACCCGACTGGGTGAATGTCCTTGACCTGGATGTCCTGCATGGGGATAACTTCGTTCCAGTTCAGCACCAGTCCACGGTCATGGATGGTGAGTCCAGCACCCGAGAGCATCCTTGTTCGCTTCTTATGTTGCATCCCATTTGCATGCCCGCAATTATTGTTTTCCAATTTCCGTTTTCTTTTTTACCTTATTTCCCTCCCCTGATGCATGTGATTGTCCGTGTTCCGTGTGGTGGGTGTCACAGAGGGTGTCCCAGAGGGTGTCCCAGAGGGTGTCCCAGAGGGTGACACAGAGGTTGTCACAGAGGGTGTCACAGATTCTGACAGTATTCCATTTGTGCCGGAAGGCTTCCTCGTGTACAGCAACTCCTGCCAGATCATGGAGCTGGATCCGTACAAAACGGAGGTGATGCGTCACTTTAAGCGGATCAAGTACAAGCCCTGCCAGAAGCTGCCTCCCCTAACCCGGGTGAAGTTCCAGGAGCGCTCCCAGAAGTACCTCCTGAGCATAGACGGTTCCGCCTTCAGCCAGTATCCGGTGACCAACAACATCCACTGCTGCTACATGGCGGTGCAGCGGGTCAACGAGATGGAGGTGAACTACACCAAGTGCCACAGCTTCAAGGGGCGCACGGAGCTGCCCAATTCCGTCGACGACATCATTGTCAAGTGCGAAGCGAATGGGAAGCAGATCTACATCAATGGCCACGCCACCATTCCTGTCAAGGAGGCGGTGCAGCAGAGGCTGCA
Organism: Drosophila auraria; assembly: GCA_008042615.1. Taxonomy (NCBI): domain Eukaryota; kingdom Metazoa; phylum Arthropoda; class Insecta; order Diptera; family Drosophilidae; genus Drosophila; species Drosophila auraria. Next base: position 151,062 of record VNJW01002685.1, read on the forward strand.
AAAGGCCTACGACACTCCCTCGGGGGTGGATAGCAAGGCGAAGGAGCAGAAGGCATCGCAAAAGTCCCCACAGCGACCGCCCAGCGTCCTGATGCTGGGCATCGACAGCATCTCGCGGGTGAATCTCATCCGGGCCATGCCAAAGACGGCCCAGTATCTCTACGACAACGAGTGGTTCGAGCTGGCGGGCTACAACAAGGTGAGTTCTTGCTCTTCCAAGAAACTATTACCAGACTAACGATAAGATCCTTCTCCCCTTCTCCAGGTGGACGACAATACATTCCCCAACATTATGGCCTTGGCCACCGGCTTCAACCTGCACAACGCCCAGCAGGAGTGCTCCCCGTTCGTGGTCGGTGGCCTGGACAAGTGCAACTACATCTGGAAGCAGTACAAGGAGCATGGTTATGTCACTGCCTACGCCGAGGATGCGGTAAAGATCAACACCTTCAATTACCTGAAGAAGGGCTTCGAGCATCCGCCGGCGGACTACTACCTTCGGCCGTACCTCTCCGCCGCCGAGAAGCTGCTGGATCACACGGTGGTCAATGGCCTGATTCACTGCCTTGGCTATGAGACGGAGGCGGAGCACGTGTATGACTATGCGATGGAGTTCACGCGCCGCTTCCTCAACGAGACGTACTTTGGCTTCTTCTGGACGAACACGCACAGCCACAGCGACATATCGCAGACGAGCAGCATGGACGACTACATGGCGGAGTATCTGCGCAAGCTGGTGCGCCAGGGCACCATGGACAACAGCGTGGTGGTGTTCTTCAGCGACCATGGACTGAGGTTCGGTCCCACGCGGGCCACCTGGTCGGGCCATTTGGAGGAGCGGCTGCCGGTGATCTTTATTTGGCTGCCGCATCACCTGCGTCAGTCTCATCCGGAGTTTGTGCGTGCCCTGCATCTGAACAGGAATCGGTTGACCACGCCCTACGACCTCCATCTGACCCTGAAGCACATACTCTCCCTGTCCGGCCGCACGGACATGGCTTCCCTGGGACCGGCGCCCGACTGTCCGCAGTGCCAGAGCCTGCTGCGACCCGTCTCGCTGCGGAGGAGCTGCGCCGACGTGGGCATCGAGGACCACTGGTGCACCTGTTGGGCCTACGATAGCGTCTCGAGCACATCGCGGGAGACGCGGCGGCTGGGCCTGCGAGTGGTGTCCTATCTGAACACCTTTGTGGCCGAGTTCCGGAACGGAACGTACGCCAAGCTCTGTGTCCCACTCACGCTGCAGAGCATCCGTTCGGCCTACCGGGCGCATCCCAATGCCCTCGATCCGGACGATGTGCACACCTACCGGCTGATCTTCGTGACGTCGCCGAACAAGGCGTGGTACGAGGCCACCGTGCGGCACAACCAAACGGATGACTCGGTCACGGTCACGGGATCTGTGAGTCGGCTGAACGTGTACAGCGGCGAGGCGGAGTGCATGAAGGACTTTGCGGCCAAGAAGTACTGCTACTGCCGGCACAAGAAGGGATAGGACGTGGAGTAGGATTAGAACAAAGGCTAGTGCCCAAGTGCCGTTACTACAGTATATAGTGTGTGTATATATATATAGAATCTCTGCCGGAAACCTGGAGACATGGAGATTTAAGAAACAATAATTTCGGAAGCAACGAAATTCTTCATTCATTTTTATCTTTTTTGGGGTTTCACAGAAGTGTCTGTGCAAATTACAAACTAAATTAGTTTAATCTTTGCATAAAATTGTTTATTTTCACAAGCAGTATTCGAAAGTACAGACGACCACCTCTGTGATCCCCCAAACTCTTCGTGTTGCCTCAACTCTATTGTTTTTAAAATCGATCTGTCACGTTTCACAAATATATCCTTAACCCTGTAAATAATCTACACTCTGCGCTCTAAGAGACTCTTCGGCCAATAATTAGTTTAGACATCTATGTATATTTAGTCGCTTTAACTCTTAACTATTATGATTTGTTGTAGACATTCAATTTATTCGGAGCCAGTTTCAAATAAAGTGAAATTCTGTTTAAAAAGTAATGTCCAGTAAAGATTATGTAAGCCTTTGTGTACAAAAGCTTACACTTTCAATAGTTTTTGTACAGAAAGGTTTACATACTTTATGGGCTTTCAATTCTAAAAGTTTTTGTACATCAGGGTTTACATAATCTCATATGTAAGTACTTAAGTGGAGCTCCCACTTTGGTCAGATTTGGCATAATACTTCCAGGTGCTGGACTTCTCCTTGAAGCTGTAGTTGCCCAGCAGATTCTTGAAGGCCTTGAACAGCTTAGTCAGCGGACTGTTGCGCTGCAGTCCCAGGAGATCGCCCGGCACCGGTTGTACGTCCAGCCGCAGCTCCTTGTAGTCATCGCTGGCCAGCAGCGAGAGGAAGCCACGCAAATTGACGGCGTAAGCCGGATCTTCGGCCCGTGTCTTTGAGAATTCGATCGTTTGCTGCAGTTGGTGGGCAAAGAAGGACTGGCCCGGGCCGCGCTGGAAGCTGCGTCCCGTCCAGGTGTCCAGGGAGCTGCTGATGCGCCACCGGTGATAGTGCGCCTCGTCCGACACCAGCTCGACGTTCAGAACATACAGCTGAGTGAGCACATCCTTGATGGTGTCCACGTAGCAGGACATCCAATAATAGTATATCGGTCGCACACTGCCTTCCTTGGCCGTGGTCAGGCTCAGCTCGCTGGCGCGCAAGCACTTGAGATCGTTGGTGGTGGGCGTGATGACGTGCGTCCGCACGATGGGCGGCGCATTATGGTCGGGGGTAGCCTCGAATTTGGTAACTTTTGGCTCAGCTTTCGGCTGAACCACCGTCTCCTCCAGCTTAATTTCCTTCTTCTGCTGCTTTGGCGGCGTGGGCCTCTCCTTGTTTTGGTTCGCCACTAACTTATCCGCGAGGCCGAAGAGTAGGTAGTCGTATAGCTTCTCTGGTTGCACCTGCAGCTCCGGATCGCTGCTGGCCTGAGCTGCCAGGATTAGGCATTGTCTGAGGTAGCAGAGACTCGATTGGGAGACGGACTTGGCCACGTTATGCTGCAGCTCGAAGGGATCCTGCACGCACATGGGCCGTTCCAGCTGAAATGGCTCCGGGGGCTCACCCACCGCCTCCTGCATGGCCAGCAGCTGGGCCTCGTACTCGGGAAAGCCGCCGCCCGGCATCCCCATACTGGTCTCCTTGTCCAGAATGCAGCCCAGGAACGGACTCACCACACTCTTGTCAAAGTCCACGGTGCTGTAGTAGACAAAGAAGTTCCTGATCAGCTCAAGGGTGCTCGTCTGTGCCGGAATCGGTGGCATCAGGTTCAGGATGTACGCGTAGTTAACACCGCACACGTTCTCCGGCAGGCAGAACGATTGCAGCTGCTTGATGGACGGCAGCAGGTCCTGAACCTGCAGGCTGACAATGATCAGGCTGATGAGGCAATAGCTGGTCATGCTGCCGTGCCCAATGAGCTTCAGCTTCTTGGCCCAGATCTTCAGGAACAGGCACAGTTCGCGCAGTCGCTCGTCGCGCCGCATCAGTTCGCCGACGAACTTGGAGTTGTATGTGCTGTTTGGGTTGGACATATTGATGTCGATGCTGAGCCCGGTCAGCTGGTGCTTGCACCGGATGATGGGCACACGGGCGTGGCGGATGGCGAAAACGTCGGCGAAGCACTTAGAGCGGCGCAGGAAATTCGAGACCTTGTTGTACATCTGCTTGGGGGCCATGGGCGGGTCATCGCAGGGCTGCAGATACAAATCAATGTCGCTCTCTGTGGGCCAGAACAGGGATTATAACCAAAACTCTAGGAAGAGGGTGAGTAGCTACTTACCCTTCAGCGCCAAGCCCGTGACCAGCGAACCAAAGGGATAGACCTTTGCCCTGCCCTTCAGCTCCTTTTCAATGCAGTTCCGCACCTGGTCGTAGCATTCCTCCAGCTCCCTGAGATCACTAGCATAGAAGCCCAGTACTGCGCGTAGGTGACCGCCGGGCGCCGACTGATTGAGCGCATCCTGGAGCTCACTGCGCTCCGATTGAGTTTGTTTGCTCGTGAACAGCTTGGTAATGGCATTCAGGCGCTGGCGCAGCTGCTTCTGTGGCTTGCTTGAGTGCTTCAACAGCTCGTGGGCCAGGCAGTCCTGCACGCTTCGGAATGGGGCGCCGCACACCATGCACACCTGCACCACAATGGCGGCGCTATCCCCCGGCGGATTGAACTGTTCCGAGGCGGGGGCCGGCATTGTCTGCAAGAAGGGATAACGATTCGATTAACTTTTTGTTCAGTTTTTTTTATTCAGTAAAGAAATATAGGAGCAGTAGTCAGTAAGCCAGCGATTGCCCAGTTTTCCTGTCAATCACTCGTTTGAAATATGTTGGGGCTATGACGCCATCGACTCCGGGACAGAGGAGCACGCCATTGCTGGATCGGTAGATGGGTATGCCATCGGCAAGGACCTTTGCGGTGTCCAAATATATCAGAATCTGACAATTGCCGCGGAATCCACTCAAAGTGCTCTCCGTTCTATCGCTGCTGGCAAAGTGCACGTGATTGCGAGTCATCCTGCTCAGTCCTTGGCGCTTTATCGCTTCCCAGTGCCTGTAGTAGGTGCCGTGGACAGCCAGGAGAGTCGGGTTTGGGTCCAACCGCTCCAGACCCCCAGCCTCGCTGTCCACCACCGACGACAGGGAGTGACCCTGATTGGCGCGAATCTCGTGGACGCCACGATCCTTGTTCCAGCGCAGACTATATCGCTGCTTGGCGTCCGCGGACACTATCGCCTGCAGTTTCTCCAGAGAGAAGCATTTGTAGCGCGGATGCTTCAGAAGATCGGGCACGCTGACATAGCCATCCAGCTGGATGGGGATGCCCTCCGTTTTGGCCCCATGGCGCAGCAACCAGGATAGCTTCTTGCTCAGCTGGACATCCTCTGCTGGCTGTTTGGGGGGCATTTCTTGCAATTTAACTTACTTTTACGCAAAATTCGAAATTTGTTTGCAAATTTAGAACATCGGAATTTAAGTATGACTGTGTGTATGAAAAAATGCCAAAATTCCAATGCAAGTCTTGAATTATTCCAAATACATATTAAGCTATCTAGTATATTTGTTAAACGCTTTTAAATTATTTACTGTTATTTGTAATAAATATTAATTTGTTAACAATCAATAACAATAAAAAAACAATTTAGTCTCAAATCCCAAAAATCCGCTATTTCCCTTTATTTTTATAAGCATCTGGTCACACTATTGGACCTTATTTAATTTGTTATTTGTTTTTAGTTCGAAATTCTAGAATAATGCGTTTGTTGGTCCTCTATGGCAGCCAAACAGGCACTGCCCAGGACGTGGCCGGGCAAATCTGGCGGGAGTCGCATCAGCTGGGCTTCCAGGGCCCGGTTCTGTCATTCGAGGAGTACGAAACGCAACAGCTTATCGAGGAGCGCCTCGTGGTCTTTGTGGTGGCCACCACCGGCGATGGCGTGGAGCCGGATAATATGAAGCAGGCCTGGCGGTTTCTGCTGAAACGCAGCCTACCCGCCCAATCCTTGCAGGGAATGCAGTTTGCCTGCCTCGGACTTGGCGACTCCAGCTACCCGAAGTTCAACTACGCCGCCAAGAAGCTGCACAAGCGACTGCAGAATCTGGGGGCCACGGCCTTGTGTCCAGTGGGTCTGTGCGATGATCAGCATGATTACGGCCACTTGGGAGTGTCCCTCCCATGGACCAAAGATCTTTGGATCGCTCTTAAGGGGATCTCCGGTGTGGAGATGAATGGCAGTGCCCAAGGCACGGGAAAGTGGCTGCTGAAGACGTTACCAAAGGATACCACCCTTGCTCCCCTGGAAAGTCTGCTCTGGACGCAAAAGCAACCTGCCCACACATTCAAACTCAAGGAAAACCAAAGGACAACGGCGGAGAATCACTTCCAGGATGTGCGCTTCTTGAAGCTGGAATTTCAGGCAGAAGATCTCAGCTGGGAGCCCGGCGATGTGCTCGATGTGCAGCCCCAAAGCAGCGATGAGGCGGTCAGGGAATTCTTTGAACTAATCCGCGAACACAACCTGAACTTCGACGAGGACACTGTGGTGGAGGTGGCGAGTGCCTATCCGGACATGCCGCTGCCCAAGGCCTACGTCGCTCCGTTGAGCCTCCGGCAGGCGGCCAAATATGTTTGGGACTTGAGCGCGAAGCCGCGACAACGATTCCTCGAGGTGCTGAGCTTCAATTGCGGCGACGAAATGGAAAAGGAGAAGCTCTTGGAGTTCTGCTCTGGCGAGGGCATCGACGACCTGGTGGCCTATGTCAACAGACCGCGCAGGAGCCTTCTGGAAGTGCTGCAGGACTTTCGCCAAGCCACTTCCCGCCTAACTCTAGAGCAGCTCTTCGAGATGATGCCGCTGATTCAGCCCCGGAGCTTCTCCATAGCCTCGGATGTGTCCTCCGGCACGCTGGACCTGCTGGTGGCTGTGGTCAGCTACAAGACCATCATGCACACTCCCCGCCTGGGATTGTGCTCCAACTGGCTGAAGAATCTGGAAGCGGGCGCCACAGAGCTACGTGGCGTTATCAAAAAGGGCACTATGGTCTGGCCAAAGGACTTGAGCATTCCTCTGATCATGGTGGGACCCGGCACGGGCATTGCTCCCTTCCGTAGCATCATCCAAAATCGATTGCAAGCGAAGTCTATGGGCGCGTCCATTGGCCCCTTGGTCGTGTTTTTTGGCTGCCGCAACAAGTCGTCGGACTTTCACTTTGAAGAGGACTTCACAGCCTGGACAAGTGCCAAGCAAGTGGAGGCTCACTTTGCCTTCTCGCGGGACGAGGATCACAAGGTCTATGTGCAGCACTTGATCACCAAGAGTGGCCCTCACCTGGCGGAGCTTATCAAAGACCGCAATGCCTTCATCTATGTGGCCGGGAACTCCAACAACATGCCCAAGTCGGTTAGAGAGGCGTTCATCGAGATCCTCGACGGCGATGCGGAGTACGTGGATCTGATGATCAAGCAGCGACGATACCAGGAGGAGACCTGGGCTTAAAAAGCTAGTCTTTATTCGCGCATAAGTTCCTATTTGTACGGTTTGTGGACGGAAATAATATTCTTAACAAAACTCCTTAAAAGGCCAGCCCTCAAAAGTCTTCCAACAGCTTTTCCGACGATGTGTGGCAAAACGGACAGTGGCCCTTCTGCAGGACCTGCAGCTCAAAGTCCTCGGCATAGAAGAGCTGCAAGGGATAAGCTTTATTAGTGGCTTATGGTGGGCTTTCATGGCCAACTCACCAGCAAACATTGGGGGCAATAGGTCACCTGCAGATCGGGCAGTATATTGCGATAGTACACATTCCTCACATTCTTGCCCTGCCGCTTGAGGATCAGCACATGGTTGGGATCTATGGCACGCAGACCATTGCGATCCAGGCTCAAGGGCAAGGCCACACTGGCCGCATCTTCGTTGAAGGGATCCGAGTCTTCGGCATGCTTGGCAGGAGCCAGCAGCAAGCGCTCGGCTTCCCCATCGGATATATCAACTTCGGGATAGAATTGCACCAAGGGTAGGATTTCTAAAAGAAGAAAAGAAGTGGAGATTTGTTAAATAAAACGAAGCTAAAGTAAGGCGGCAAGCTCTCTTACCAAACGAAACAAACGAGAAGATGTAATCCTGCCGGCATGTAGGACAACAATTGCTATTCAAGTGCTGGCTATAGTTCGAGCACTTGTAGCAGAGAGGCAACAGCTCCTCCGGGTCATTGAAGCCACTCTTGCAGGCCTTGCTATTCAGAAAGTTGAGCTGCACAAAGAAAATAGATTGAACTTGAATTTTACTGGAAAAACTCCATCCAACTCACATCAATCTGCTCTTGTACGCCAGCTGGGGGCTTTAAGGACTGCAAACGCTTATTGACAAGCAAACACAATTTGTTAGCCTGCAGGAACTTGGCCTGTTTGGCCAAAGTAAACAGAACGGAACTGAAAGGGAGACATTAAGGATTATAAAGGATCAATTTCCAGTTAAGTGAAGAACTCACAACATGCTAACACCCTTGGGCACGCCCTTGTGCTCCACTTCGTTGAGTATAAAGCGGCTAACGTTGAACAAGCTGACGGGTGAATGGGTGGTAAAGGGTTCCTTCATATAGCTGTAGATCACGCTGTAGGCATAGTAGACCTTGGCAATGCGCAAATGATTCTTGTACTCGGTCAGGTAATGGTCAATGGGGTTTTGTTCGCTGAAATAGCAGAATTTATGAAGGATTTTCCAAGGTAATTCCCTTTAAACCCACTCCTTGGCATGATAGATGTCCAAATACTGCTTGGCCAGCAGCCAGTAGAAGTAGCTGGCATCCAAGTAGCGCTCCTCCACGATGGCTGTGTTGCTAAGCTGCTTCAGCAGGCGATTGGCTTCCTTGGTGCGTCCAGCCTTCAGATAGGCTACAAAGGAAGCACTTTATTAGTAAATATATTAATTTAGTCTAAGGTAGAGACTCACCCTGATGCGCCTCTATAAACTGATCGGTTTCGGCCAGCCATTGGCCATGCTGATAGTGCACCGTGGGCAGCAGTTCTGGCAGGGATTCTGCCAATCGAAAAGCCTCCGGCCAGTCACGCACCTCAACGTGCAGCTGCACTACCTGGGCCTCGTCTCCCAATTTCTTGAAAATCTCCGCTGCCAAGGGTAGAGCTTTGAGGGTCTTCAGGTTCTGAGCCACCGACTCCAAGGCCTCGCGTTCCGTGAGGCTCAGACGACGTCCTATATCATAAAGCCTAAAGAAATACCTCCTCCTTAGATCTTTTCCCATATTTCCTTTGCTTTACTTACACATCTGCCCATCCCTGCTCTGCCACAATGTCAATGGCCTTCTGGTTCTCTCCCGCTGAGAGCAGCAGCTCGGCAGCAGCCCGCGGCTCTTTGACGGAATAGGCCCACTCCGCCCGCTTGCGCACCAGCTCCTTCTTCTCCTGGGCCGTTCCGTCCTTGATGTACTCCTGAGCCAGATCAAACATCCGCAGGTCCGTGTACATCTCCAGAGCTCGCGACGACTGACCACATTTGAGGAAAAGGCGAGCAGCCTCTTTGAACTTCCCCGCAAAGGCACAGTTCTCGGCGAGGAGCACCTCCTTGGGCACGGCCGAGCGCTGCTGCTGGTCTCGCAGCTCGCCGATCAGCTTGAGCCAGGGAAGGTTTCGCACCTTGACGTAGGCATCGCGGGCTATGTTGATATGGAGGGCTTCCAGGGCGGACTGGGCCAGACCCTCCCAGTCGCTGGTGGTCACGCCCAGGCAGGCAACCTGGTAAGCTTCCCTGAAGAAGGATTTAGAAGGAATCTCTTTAGGAAAAGGTAAAGTGAAAGGCTTACTCGAACAACCCCGCTTCTATGAACTGCCACATGGTGGATCCCAAGGCCAGGGGCGTGTTGTGCATGATGTTCCCCCTTAGACAGAAGGCAGTGGCTCCGCACAGACCCACCACCACGCCGTGCATGTTCTGAGGCGCTCTCGGCGGTAGATTACCCACGCGTACACTCAATCCTCCGGTGGTGTGGGTATAGCACAGCATCGAGTCCAGATGGGTGTTCCAGGTGACGCTATTAACGCCCGTGTCCTGGTACAGTATGGTGTCGTTGACTATGTCGCGCACCACCAATCTCCCCACATCGTCCACCACGGCGATCTTGCTCCGCTTGGAGTTTATGTCCAGGCAACGGACTGCCGACACCGCCGTGGTGATCAGCAGCGGCAGGGAGTTGTTGAGAAAGATCCGGAACACCTGGCCACTCTTCAGGCCCACCATCAGTCCCTCGCGGCCCACGGGACCTCCTGTGACCTTGATGTAGCGTATAAAGGAGTCCATGATCCACTCGCGCTGCAGGACACCGGAGAAATCCAGGCACTGGAGCCGCTTCTCCTGGCACAGGACGATGTGGCGGCCACATACCACCAGCAGGCTGCAGTCGAACTTCTGCTGGATCTTCTCCCGCACCTTGTAGTGCATCGGCTGGTCCTCCCCGGAGCTCAGTTCGTAGAGAACCACGCGCTCCGGCAGCTGGACAGCCAATCGGTTCCGGTAGATGGCTATCTTCTGCACCAAATCCCGGCACTTGATGCGCACCTTCTGGCCGGAGATCAGGTGCTGGATAATCACGTCGCACATGTTCTCCCGGAAGGCATAGCGCTCGCGGTAGAGAGCGTGAACGGTGCTCGAGGCGATGTTGAAGCAGGCCAGCGTTCCATCCTGACAGCCAATGGTGTAGGACTGGCCGTTGGGATGCAGGGCCACGGTCCATATCCAGGTGTCGAAGCTGTCCCCCAGGGTGCCCAGCCGGATGCCCTCCCGCGTAAAGAAGTGGAGTCCTCCGGTGCAGCCGCCGACCAGGCAAAACTCGCCATTCGGAAAGTACTGCAGACACAGTGGGTCGAAGCCCAGAGTTCGCTCCTTGCCAATCATCTGGCCACTGAGCGTGTGGAAGGACAGCGTCTGACTCCAGTCCACCACGCCAATGGTGTCCACACTCCCAGGACCAGTGGCCGGACAGCACTGGACACTGAAGACGTTGCTATTGGGTCCACCCGGACGATCGATGCGGCCCTTCTCCTCGCCCAGTTTGTTGCGTATGGAAATGGTGCCATTGGCCAGGCCCAAGATCAGGTACTGCCCGTCGTTGGTCCAGGAGCAGCCATTCACGCGGGCGGAGATCTTGTACTTCTGCACTGCCTTCTGGTCCGCCGACCAGAAGGCAAAGTCCGAAAGCGAGCAGGAGGCCAGGTGGTGCGAGACGGGATTGAAGCTCATGCACTGAATGGAGTCGCCGTGGCTGGAAAAGAAAGTTTTTTTTAATTCCTTGATCTTAAAATATATTAAAAGAAACAATAAGTAATAGGGAGAGCCACAAAAAATGTAAGGTCTTTTTGGGAGCCTCTCTTAGCCAATAAGAAAGTGATAGCGAAAAGTCGTATATCTTCTAATTCGCCATTAAAATCCTAATTAACTACAATACAAATTTTGAAATAGAAAAATTTTTTTTTTCCCATTTTTTTAAATTTTGATAAGGGGTTACAAAATCTAAATTGTCGAAAATTGAGCTTCCTTGCTTGTTTTGATATATTGATATTTTTTCACCCTACTCTTAATTTTTAGACAATATTTTAACAGATTGTGAAACTTTGATGAATAATTTGGCATAAAAAAACACCTATGACACGAATTTTAGGAGTTTATACCAAAATTACTAATAAAATTAATTTTTCTAAAGCCCATTTATGAAATAAAATCCTACCTATTAATGTAAAACAATGGAATATATTAATTTAATTTAATTAAATTTTCAAAAATATTTTCCATATCTACTTACGAATACTTGAGCAACCCCTCGAGCTGCGGTGACCACACAATGACCATTTTATCAGAGGCTCCGCTGGCGAATCGTTTGCCATCCCGGGAATAGGCCACACAATTAACCGTATCCTTGTGAGCCTTCAGGGTATTCAGGAGAGAACCATCATTCGGATCGTAGATGAGCAGGCGGTCGCCGGCAGCCACCACCAACTGGCTGCCATCGGGGGCGTAGCAAACATTGTGAACGCTGCAAGCAAGAAAAGGGGTTTCCAGTTACCGTTATAGAGCAACAGGTTGTTGTTTTTTCGTGGAAAACCTTACCTGATCTCGTTTTCTTTGCTGTTTGGGAACTCAATCCGCTCCAGCCACTTGAGTACGCCCCTCATTTTAGGAAAAATCTGTGGTTAATCCTCTAGAGCAGCTGCATAGTCGGTAAAAATTCCAAGTTCTAGATTCGTTGTTTACATACAGAATCCATGGCAACCGGAGGCCAAAACAAAAGTTGGCGTCTAGGTTGGAGATGGCAGTTTGGCTATTTACCTGTCCGATTTAAGCTTCTTTAAACCTGTTTTTAGTAGCTAAAATAAAGAAACTAGTCAACTCGATCACCTAAGACTATATAAACATGAAACAAACGAAACTCCTATAAAACAATATTTAATTTAAATCAATTTAAACTTATTTTAAACCTTAAATTCCCGTTAAAAATAGTTTTAAATTGAATAAGACTGGCAGCACTGGTAAAACAGTGTGACCGTCGTGAAATCCCCTAAAAATGCCCGAAACTCTGCCAGCCAAGGAAGATAATTATTTATTTTACACTTTTCACCGACAACTAGAGGATTTTAACGAAATTTAAGATATATCAAGCGGAAAATGAACAATCTGGATAGTTCATTGCAGGCGCACCACAAGTTGGAAAAGGTAAACGCAGCTGTAAGCCTGCGGGACCCCTTATTTAGCCTGATTTTCCACAGGAATCCACCAACTTGGCGCTGCTGAAAGACCGAGTGGATAAATATCATGATCTCTCCACGCAAATGTCCAGTATCCTCACCGTCTTCGAGAAGCGTCTGGGAAACCTGGAGCAGACCATACTACCCGTTTACCAGGAGACGGAGCAGCTCCAGAAGAGGCAGCAAAGTGAGCAGAAAGATAAACAAAGGTATAGCCCCGAGCACTAATGCGTCAACGCCTCTCTTTCGTCTTTTCCCAGATCTGGAGGCCACGCTGAACTGCCTGGAGAGTGTGCTCTCACACTACGATGTCTCGCAGGAGGTATGCCAACTAATTCACCAGGGACCAGTTGAGGGGAACATCTCCGTCTTCTTGGATGCACTGGCCAAGCTGCGAGCGGCCATGGATTACTTTCTGCACAACAACTCCCAGAGCGTAGAGCTGGAGAACGTGACCAGCTTGTTCAACACCGGATGCGAGGGCCTCAACCAGCACTACAGCATGCTGTTGAAGAAGCACAGTGCACCGCTGAAGCCCGTGGAGCTGCTGGATCTCATTTACATCGAAGACGACTCCAGCGACGAGTACACCTCGTTCCGACAGCTGTCGCAGACCACACGCGAGGAGCTCTATACAATCTCCCACTGGCTGGAGCAAAATCTGCGGGAGTACACCCACATCTATGCCACGGAACGGGGCGATGTGGTGCTACGTTCGCTGCAGCTGCTCAAGGATCATCAGAAGAGCAACAGCTGGGGCCACGAGGCGCTGGTAAGTCTTTTAAATTCTTCTAGTAGGGGAAAAACAGTTTTTATTGTATTTAAGTGAAAGAATTGTGATTATATTATTGGGTTAAAAACTAAGTACCTTTGGATTTTTCCTATTTTGGCTGTTATTTTTAATAGATTATCGTAAACTCTATATTTAAGTTATACAATAATTTTTTTTAGGCTAAATTAGGCTAATTTTAAGGAAACTTTTCTATTTAAATTCAAAAAAGTACCTTTTCCAAGACCTTACTATTATGGGTACATTTTCCCCTACCTTAGCACTTTATTTACCTTGGTACATCCCCATCAGTACCTGTTTTTTGTGTAATCATTTACCTTGTACCTTGTATTTCATTTTTACGGATTTAAGTACTCTACGTACCTTGCTTAACAAACTGTGTACCTTTTTCATCCATTTTTGTGTACATATAATATGTACCCTTGTACCTAGTTTAGAATTATTACCATGTTCTTGACGTACCCTGGTTACCCTGTTACCTTTTTCCATCGCTATCTAGCTCTCAGGCATCGCTCTCCTTCTCTTCATCTCATTCTTTCATTGCCTCGAATAACGGCACTAAGGCGAAAAAGCTCCCGGAGCAGATGGATTGCCAGCTAGCTTCGAAGGCCGCCATTTGCCAAAAAGAGTTTGTCAAGAACACACGTCTGTGTCAGTAAAAATTTAAACAAAAAAAAAATCAAATACTTTTCATCCAAAATGGAGAACTCTACTCCCACGAACAAGAAAAATTACACCTTCAACCGGACGCCAACTTTAAAGGAACGCCGGTGGAACACCCTCAATGTGAGCAACACCAGCGTGCGCTGCTCCACGCCCATCTTCGGTGACTTTCGCTCGCCCAATCTCTCGCCGATCGCGGGCATGGGTCCCAAGAAGAGTCCGTGCTCGCCCCCGCGCTTTGAAGCATTCAAGAAGCCGCCGACGAAGATGTGTCTGCAATTGCCGCGGAAGCACCAGGATAAACGCATCGATCGCACTCAGCTGAAGCCACCGATTTTCGTGCTGCCTCAGAGCCCGGAAGAGATTGCGGAGGAGGAACGAGAACGGGAACGGGAACGGGAGATGAAGAGCACCAGCAACAGCAGCAGCTGCTCGGATACCTGCTCGGACGACTCGGAGTCTTCCTTGATTGTGGAGTCACGCCGCCGCTCCCTCGTAGCCTCCAATCACTCGTATGTGGTAAATCATGCCCGCACCGTAGAGCAGGTACTCGTTCACATTGGGTTGGAGCACTATGTTCGTCACTTTGAGAAGGCCCACATCGATATGGTGTCCCTGGCGTCCATGAAACGCGATGATCTGGCGAAGATGGGCTTGAATGCCGATGAAGATTGTAATCGCATTTTGGATGCCATTAATGCTCTTTAGAGATATCTTAAAAATAATATTTTTAAAATGTATTTTATGTGAATTTATGTTATAAATAATAGGATTTATGTAAAAATGTTTGTAAGCGACCTGGTGTCTGCATTTTATATTTTGGAAGTTAATAAGAAATTAAGAAAATTTAAGAAAATAATAAATTATGTCATTAAAATCGAAATAATCTATGTAAGCATCTTGTTTTTGTAAAAGCTGGTCTCTTTAATTAATAAAACAAATAAAATGTGGTCTTTAAAAAATACTTTTATAACTTTTATATTAAAAAATTCAAGAAAATAAGTTATTTTAATGATAATCCTACCAATGGGGATGGTTTTTTCATTAAAAGTTCTAATAATTTAGCAATTTTTGTTACAAATGTAATAGGAAAACAAAACTTAAACACTTTCGCAACTTCTTGCAGAGACCTCGTCACAGTGGACGCCAAACGGAACCCAAGAAGAACACCTCAGCTCGCCTTCAGCAAATGTGAGACTTAAATGTGCTAAAAATTATTCGAAAATAATCTTCCTTGTTAAATTCCCAACTCTAGCTTCGAAAAGAAGGCCAACAAGCTGTATTTGCGGGCTACACAGACCATTGAACAGTCCACTGGGTTCTCCATCAAGAAGGCTTCGTCGCACAGCGATCACCTGACCTCCGAGGATCTGATGGATGGCGACCAGGAGTTGGACAAGTACTTGGTCATGCTGCTCGGGCTGCAGCGGCTGCTCAACTGGGAACGCGCCATCATGCACGACATTATACCGCAGTCTAAGCACAACGAAGTGTTCGCTCGCTTGGCCTACAATGCCATCGAGCTGGTGGTCAAGGATGCCGAGGCCATCACACAACGCATCCTGCGCTGCATCTCTCGCAAGGAGTGGACCTCGGCCCTGGGCATATTCTCCGCCCTGAAGCGTGTGATTCTGCTGCAGCCGGACATCGAGCGTACCTACGATCCCGCCCAGAGGGAGCAGCTTACCAAGGTGCTCAGCAAGCTGCAGCATACGGGGGCGAAGGCTCTAGAGCACTTCCTGGACGTGGTCAAGGGTGAATCAAGCACGAATATTGTGGGACAGAGCAATGTGCCCAAGGATGCCACCGTTCATGAGCTCACCTCCAATACGATCTGGTTTATTGAGCATTTGTACGAGCACTTTGACGTGATTGGCTCCATTTTGGCCCAGGATGTGCTCTACTCCACGCAGTTGGACACCATTCTGATGAAGAAGGCGCTGCCTGCGGAGGAGAGGAACAAGGCCCTGCTGGCTATTTACATAAGTATGGAAGATGTTCATTTATAAATTTATAAATTTTTAACTTAATTTGTATTAAAATCAGAAAAAGCTTTGGCCGAGCTGAACCTGTCCATTATGAACAAGTGCGAGCAGTACAATGACCAGGCCACCAAGCATCTCTTCCGGCTCAACAACATCCACTACATCCTCAAGTCGCTGCAACGCTCCAACCTGATTGATTTGGTTACGCTGGCGGAGCCGGAGTGCGAGCACAGTTACCTGGAGATGATACGCGAGCTAAAGGCCAGCTACCAGAAGACCTGGTCCAAGATGCTGCTGGGAATCTACTCGATGGATGAGCTACCCAAGCCAGTGGCGGGCAAGGTCAAGGATAAGGATCGTAGTGTGCTGAAGGAGAGGTTTTCGGTGGGTTTTGTTTAGGAAATTCTAGTTTTTCCAACTTAATTTAAATTTCTCCTTTCAGAATTTTAACAAGGACTTCGAGGAGGCCTGCAAAATCCAGCGAGGCATCTCCATACCCGATGTTATCCTACGCGAAGGCATCAAACGTGATAATGTGGAGCACATTCTGCCCAAATACAATCGTTTCTTCGAAATGTAAGCTCAACTAGCAGGGTTTACGGATGTTTTTGATATAATTTGTGTCCGCTTCTAGGTACGCCTCCGTTCAGTTCAGTAAGAATCCCGACAAGTACGTCAGATACAGGCCGCACGAGATTAATGCCATGCTGAGCAAGCTCTTCGATGACTCCGCCTAGAGAAGATGCCAGCTCCTGGCCTGGGCTCAAGTGCATTCCTCAGTCTGTAAGTTCGTTGGGGGTCTTTAATTCAAAACTCAATAAATATCGCTTTTAAAAAAAGTACAATACAAGACTATAGCCTAAAAATATTAAATGCCAAGTGTGTGTAATCCAAATCAAAATCCTAGTACAGGAAGTTGGTGGATGGTGCCTCGGGGCGGCCACAGGCGCCGTAGTAGTTGACGTTCACCGTCTGGTTGGCCCTGCAGTTCTCAATCTCCAGGAAGCAGTCGTTCAGATACGTCTTGTTGTCGCTGCCGCAAACAGGCTCGAATTCCCGAGGACAGATGCGGGCGCAACCCTTCAGCTGGAAGGCGGCCAGGCATCGCTTGAGCGGCACCACAAACACATGCTTGCCGCAGTTCTCCTTGCGCATGTGGCACTCGGACTTGTACAGGTTGTTGTCCGATCCGCACACAAAGCTCGGCGGCTGGGCATCGCAGTCCGATTCACAGTCGGCGGTCAGGGCGCAGTTCTTCAGCGAAACGGCCACCACACGCATGTTGCAGGTGCGCCTCTTGAACTCGCACATGGAGGCGAAGGTGTTGCCATCCGAGCCGCACACTGGCTGCTGCTCCAAGTCCGCCCGGGTGCAGGCATCGCCACAATCCTTGGCGGGCGTATTGAGGTCCGTGCAGGGTCCAATGTGGGCCAGGTTCACGCCGCGGCTGCGCAGGAGATTAGCAAAGTAGTAACTGATCTTATATCCTTTAAAGGAAACTTACAGGCAGGTGGCATGGGCCAGCTCGCACTCATTGTTGTAGGTCTTGGCATCGGTGCCGCAGAGCTTGTCGTTCCGCTTCGAGCTGAAGATGGAGCCAAACAGGCTGTTGAAGTCCTTGCAGGGCGGCAGTTGCTTGCAGCGAGTCAGGCGATTCTTGCACTTGTCCATGCTCACCTTCTGGATGGACTTGCGCTGCGGGCTGAAAGGGAGAGGGATGGGTTTAGTAATTATTTAATTATTTATTACTTTTCTTGTACCAACTCACCCACAGTTGAGCATTTTGAGCTCACAGAGCGAGGAGTAAATGTTGCCATCACTGCCGCACACGTACTGCGACGGAGCATCCGCCTCCGCTCTGGGACAGTCGGTGGGGCAGGCATCGGCGGCACTGCCATGTCGCTCCTGCGGCATGCAGAAGGAAAGCGGCACCTCGAAGACATGCTTGCCGCAATTCGAGGAGCGCATCTTGCAGGGACTGGCATACAGCCGGCCATCGGAGCCGCATGTGGGCCTGGCCACCCGCCAGCAGGACTCGCGGCACATCCTCGTGGACTGGCAGTGCTTCCTGCTGGTCTTCACCACGCCCTGGCCACACGTGTGCAGCTTCATCTCGCACGTCGAGTTGTACACATTGCCATCGGAGGCGCACACAGGTCCGTCCTTGGGGGCACTGTTGCAGTCCACCGGACAGGATTCGCGCACAGCACTCGTATTGCTGCAAGGACCCACATGGGATAGCTTCACGGCAGCCAGGCCCACGCGGCAGGACTGCACGCGCAGCATGCAGCGATTCAGATAGGTGCGTCCGTCCGTTCCACAAACCGGATCCTTCTCCGTGCTGCAGCGGTGCTTGCAGTCCGAGCCCTTCGAACGCTCGCAGCCATCGCGGACATCCTTGATCAGGGACACGCCGCTCCTTGAACAGGTCTTCTTGCGCAGCTCACAGAGATTGGCGTAGATCAGGCCATCGCTGCCGCACACGGGCTCGGCTCCCACAGTCAAGCTCGGTGGACATGAACGCGGACAGTTGCCAGTGCTGCCGGCACTGGCCCTGTTCCGCCTGCCCATCTGGGCCTGCTGCTGCTGCTCTGTTTCCTCGCGCAGCAGCGACTCCAGTGCAGCGGCCGCCGCTCCGGGGGCCTGCATCAACGTGGAGGACAGCTCCGGCTGGGCATCCTGGCGGTAGTTGATCAGCAGCGAGTCGGGCGCCGCATCTGCGCTGCGGTAACGAATCACGGGCGCCTGTGCCGGCAGCCGAATGATCTTGATGGGGGAGTCTGTAACGGCGCCTGTAAAAATATAAATAAGTAATGGGAAATTAGAGAAAATTGTATAATTAAAGCAAAAAATGTATGCAATAAACTATTATTGAAAGTTTATTACGAGATGATTGATATATGTACTTTTGATTTAGTTATCAAAATATGCATAAAAGAAAATGTTTCTAAGAACAAACTAAAGTCAATTGAAAGTGTAACTAAACATGATATGGAGGTTTATCTTTGACTATCCCTAAACTAGCCTCATCTGTCTATACAATTTCTATTTTAAATTCTTTTTAAAGTTATACTTTTGCAAATGTTATCCCCTATTCTTGCAAACTTTTTAAAGTTATACTTTTGCAAATGTTATCCCCTATTCTTGCAAACTGTTGGAAAGTTTAAATTAATGTCGTAACTTGAACCCTTTATTGTCTCTTTCTAGAACAAAGCTCTTAAAAATTCAGCAATTTCTTTTCGTGAGCTCTAAAAAATATGTACTTGCCACTTTATTAGCAATTAAGCCGTGTAGCATTGCTTTTATAACTTTACTTTAAGCGCTTAAGTTTCGGTTACACAAACTAGAGAAACTTTTTTTAGAGGGGTTTAGTTATTATGAAAAAGATAATATAATTTCTGAATTTAAAATACAATGTCAAAGACCTTAAATATTTTGAAAACTTAGAGGGGATATTGAAATATTTTGTACCTTAACTTTTAAACTTCAATTTCATAAAAAAAAGTATTCAGAAATCCCTTGTTAATAACAAAGTTCTTTCCATATTAAATTTCCCCTTTTCCTGCTCAACTTTTCCAGGGTAACACCAGTTTCGAACCCATCAACTTTCCCTTTGGTTTTTCCTCAGCGTTTGTTTTTTTCTTTTTGGCGGCATGCGGAAGAGTTGTCTCTGGGCATACAAATGCCAGATTAGCTGCCCGTCTCGCAGTTCATTCTGCGCAGTTGTGACCCACTGTGTGTTCTCCAGAACCGCCTCCTCCATCACATCTCTATATAGCCCTAGCCGTAGTGATCGCATGACCGACTCAAGTAACCAGCCATTAACTTTAATAATTTGGGAGTTTATAGGGTTGACGAGAGTTCCGGAGAACCGAAGAGCCAAAGCTGAAGCGGGACGTTCCCTTACTACTAACGGTACCAGTTTTCATAGCTCCGATTCCAAGTAAGAAACGACACAATGGCAGTCAGTAGTTGTTTGTGGCTGGGATTTGAGCACAATTATTATTATTATAAACTACATACAGACGGACTATCAACCGACCTCCATCTATAATTGTTCATGCTAATCCCAGCCAGAAATCGTAAGCTTAATCTGTGCTAAAAACTGCAAGTGAAATTTCCACACTAATTGCCTCCGGCCCCGAAAACATTTGCTGTTGTCTTTGGTCGGATGTGGCTCTATTCGGTTTGGTTTGCTCTGGGCTTTGGCTTTGTTTTGTTTGGATCTGTTTGCAAAGAAAGCTGTGAGAGCCAGCCAGCCAGCCAGCCGCCTCCGGAGGAAGCAAGATCCGACCGATCCGAGAGTATCAAGCGGTAGAAAATCTATTAGCGCTCTTTGTGGCTGCCACGATTGTTTGCCCGCGATAATTGAACCCACGTTCATTATTCCAATTTGTTGCTGCCGGCCATAAAGATGGAAATTTCAACATATATCCAGCCGCCACCGCAGCAGACAGACGCATTCTCAGAGCTTAATGGACATGGACCCGGGGCTGGATCCGATCCGAATCGGAGCCATTAAGCCCCGGAGAAAATTAAGCGGCGTTAGGAATTAATGCACATGTAAACGATTCGCTGGACTGGTCAGAGGCAGAGGCGGAGGCGGAGGCAGAAGCAGCCGGGACCGCACAGGCTATCTCATCTCAGTTGGCGCAACTGCAACTGCAACTATGCGACCTCAACCCGCCCCACCCACTCGGTAGGCCATTGCGGCACTCAAAGAAAAATTGGGGCTACATCGGAGTTCCAGTTTAATTCTTATAACTATTTAAACACCAAAGAGATTTCCTCGGACTTTCAAAACCTTTTAAGACTTATTTAAAAATTACAATAGTTCGTCTTTAGTTAATATTTCAAATTTTCTGGAGTCATAAAATGTATAATTTATGGTTTACTTTCTCTTATTCCCTGTATTTCGTCCTATTAGTTATTTTATGAAGGAATACTTTGTCAACCAAATAAATACAACATGTATTTCTGAAAAAGTTGTAGAATTTTAGGGGATTAATTACAGTTTCTGGTTCTTACATTTTAAGAGAACAATTTTAATTAATTTTAGATGTCTACAAATTAAGATTAGAGACTATGATCTAAAACAGTGATGCCCAAGGCCCCGCCACATGTGGTTGGTAAAAACTCTGCCGATTCTCTGCCGCTACACAGACAGTGTAAACGTGACGTGAGCAGCAGCAGCAGAGAAGAGAGAGAATGAGAGGTCAAGTGTGCGGTTGCCAGAGCAGTGCAAAGCATTAAAATTTAATGCATTAAAATTTAATGCTTTGCACTGCTCTGGCAACCGCAACGTCTCGCGCGAAGCCAACTTCGTTTTTCTCTTACGCACACAAATGCAAGTCTTATGTCATTGTATTTGTGTGGGCATCACTGATCTAAAAAGACAAAATTAACACTACAGATCTAGTTCCTGATTATATCTCATTAATTTTTTTAATGTTTCTTCAATAAAATAAAAAAACCCAACCGAAAACATTCCTCTTTATAAAAAGAAAAAAAAAATAAAAAATTATACCCTAATTTTAGATTCCAAAATGGAATACAAGTTATAAAATTATAACCATAAGTATTTTAGCTTTAAGGTATACAGAAATGTCAGAAAAATGAGGAAATCAAAGCAGGGAAACGCCTAACCGTTCAGATATATTTCTTACAGTGCAGGGCATTTTCCTGGCCTCCGGCGAGTTGCTGGCAGGCAGGCTCCTGCCTATCGGATGCCATCAATTGCAAAAAAAGAAGAAAAAAAAGCGGAAAACAAAAAAAAAAAAAAAGGCGAGAGAAAAAATAAAAGCAGCAAGCGTATAATTTTCAAAAGTGGAAAAATCCAGCAACCAACGCACTGCATTGCTGGGCAGGGACTTTTGCATGAGCTATGCATACACACACACGATGTGTTGTGCGGAGTGTGGTTCGGTTTGCTCTGGTTTTGGTGCGGCACAGTGGAAAGCAGCGGAGAGACCAGGCCGGGCCAAGCCCATGGATGAATCACGGCGCCACTGATTGGGGGCCCATTAAATATATGGGAGATCACAGCAGCGGAGCTAGCTAATTGATCTTTCACCCATCAATCTCCGATCAAGTGCTGTTATCAATTAACCAAATGATCGCGCTTACAAGTAAAACAAATCATTTCGCTCCGGGTCACCGCCAAACGAGGCATCCATCCATCCATACATGTATATGAGCTCGCTCCCCCCTTCTGGTTTGGTTTTCACGACTTGGAGCTGGTTTCCACTGTGCGGTCAGTTTGATTTCCCCATGAACTATCACCACAGTCCCTGACTTCTGTGTCTCCCCTTCGTGCTTTTAATGAATTTATTTGAATGTTGGACAAATTGTGCACGAAAATATTTACGAGCATGTTGTGTGCCTTGCGGAGTTAAGTCCCAACTAGGGGGTTTCAGGGGATCTGCGAGCCCCTCTCGTGTGTTTGCGGTTGTGTGCCAGTTTACATTCACTTTATGCGGAGTAGTAGTACCTTAGAAATTAATAGCAGCACCAACAACGGCCTTTCTACCACCGCACAGCTGTAGGTCTTAGATCCGGACCCCAAGTCACCTTCTCCGTTTCAACACCCAGAGAAATTAAGGGGTAATTATGTTGGCATGCCCACGATCTAGCCATTAACTATGATTTTTGGCTATTCTGTGAAGAGTTCTACGTGATTTTTGAGGTAAACAATTACTCGAAGGATAAGATAAAGATACTTTATGATATATTTCTTTCTTTGATGTAAAGGGTTTCTTGATATTAAAGAGATACTATAACAAGTTTATCTATTAGGCTACTTTAAATAAATAAAGGAATAAGAACGAATTGCCTTAACTTATATAAATTGGATTGGATTCCTGATCAAATTGATTGATTTTCTTGTTTCTTTTTATTTTTGGCAAATTGCCATGATGCTTGAAAACATAAAACTGCTTCTATTTATATGGATTAAATTGGCGCTTGTCCTAATCAAAAGCCCATTTATATCAATGTTCTATTTTATTGCTTTTAATTCCAATAAATTTATTTGTTTACTCACAATTTTAGCAATTCTTTCATTAAAGAATTTATGGAATATTGGAAAATGACACAAAATGTCAAATGTATATGTTAGTTTTACAAATTTTACCATGTATTTTTTTATATTCCTTTAAAACTAAAGTTCTTCTGTAGGTAAAAGTGGTGAGGCTTTATCTAGAAACCTCCAATTAGAGCTTAGCTCCGTTTTGGAAAGTTCCTATAGTTGTTACGAAAAACCGAACCCCTAAAAACAATTAGTACAAAAGAACATAACTTGACCTTCTTTGAAGATAAGCTAATTCTTGGTAATTACAGTTAAATACATTTTTTAAAAAGAATTTTTAGGATTTTTTAAAAAGGATTTTGGCCGAAATCAGACAAGTAAATAGCTTCCTTTGAAAATACTTTGAGCAAATTTTCCAATTTACAACATTTTTGAATTAAAAAACTTATTATTATTAAACTTATTATTCATTAAAAAGATACAAAATCTTAGGTCTTATAATAATTAAGGATGTATTATATTTTATAGCATACTTTTGGACACATTTTCAAAGGATTTCAAGACAAGCTTGAATTATTCGTTGCCCTGTGTATCTTCTTCCCAAATTTCGTTTTTTTTTTCTAATTTATAATTTGTTACTGGTATTTTCTTGCAGTGCACAGTGCAGTGCCGCATGCATGTATGACTTACCATTGGTGGTTGACGCCGCCGCCAACATAAAGACGACCAGCAGTAGTGCGCCAAACAGCTGGCGCTTGCTCTGGAGGCTGCGGCTGCGGCTGCAGCTGCTGCGGCTGCCACTCTTGATCTTGGCCTGGCTTAGAGTCTGGCCAAATCTGTGGGTTAGCGCCTGCGAATGGGTTTGGGCGGGGGGCTGCTGCTGCTGCTGTTGCTGCGACTGGTACATTTTCACTGTCTGCTGCACTTTCCTGCTATTTAGTTGTAGATGCTGCTATTGCTGCTATTGCTGTTGTTGTGCGTGACGGCGGCGCTTTCGCTCGTTAACAATTGAAATAGTAGCAAACTTGGGCGGCCTGAAGTTCAGCGCGGAAAGAAGAAAGTTTTCCCCGCTCTCTGCAGCTCTCTTCCGCTCTAGCTCTCGCTCTCTAAGAAGAGCGCGCAGACTAAATAAACGATCGTAACTGGTGCAAGATTACCGCAGAAGCTGTTCGAATTAACGGTATTCTTGCGGTCATTTGGGCTTGGCCTGCTCTTCTTCTTCTTCGTCGTCTTCTGCTTCTTCTTCTTCTGAAGCTTTGATTGTTCGCTCTGCCGGGCCCTTTTATGAGTTCATTCGTCGTGTGGCTTTGCCTATTAACCGAAATGTAACGGCTGCCGCTGCTCTCTTGACGCTCCTGTTGCCGCCTGCTCCTCCTTCTTCCCCTTGCGCCTGCTGGGCACTTGACCTCTCACACAATCGCACAATGGAGCATAATTTCTTTTTTATCGCTTCTTTTCGCTGGTATTATTTTTGCCCGCTTTTAATTTGATTTCAATTACGTTCTGGTGCCTGCGGTACTATGGCCTTTTATTGTGCACACAAAACAATTCTTCTTTTTCAGACTCTTCTTCTCGCTCCGGGTTCTTCCTTCGTTTGAATTTGACTTTGATGCGCGCTCTTCGAGTTTCGATTCGCATATGAAATGATCTCTCTTTTGGATGCTGCTACTGTTTCTGCCTCTGCTACTGCTACTGCTGCTGCTTCTAGTGCTGCTCACGTCGACTGCGACTGCGGCGATTGC
This sequence comes from Drosophila auraria, assembly GCA_008042615.1. NCBI lineage: Eukaryota > Metazoa > Arthropoda > Insecta > Diptera > Drosophilidae > Drosophila > Drosophila auraria. Next base: position 175,532 of record VNJW01002685.1, read on the forward strand.
ATTTTTTTTTATTTATTGTTGTTGCCGCCGCGTTTTCAATGAATGAACACACAAATACACCGACACATATGTACACACACACACACACTGGCTGGCATCCGATTTGTACAATGTACATTCATAAAATTATAGGCTTTTATTGTTGTCTCCGCTGGACGCTGCTGCTGCTGCTACTGCTACTGCTGCTGCTGCTGCTTCTTCTTTTCTTATTTCCCCCGACGCGTCGTTTTTGCCCAGAAATCTCGGCAAGCTAAGCTCCAATTGGGACGAAGAGAAAGGTTTGACAATGCGCCGACGAATGGCACCGAATTTGCAATGCCAACAAATTTATATGAGTGAAAGGCAGCGCAGTCGGCGCCGGCAGAGCAGAGCATCCAGCGGCCAGGCGAGAAGCTACGCCGCGGTTTGTTGCTGCTGCAGGCTACACTCAAAAAAATTGCATAGGAAAAAGAAAACAGTTTCGGAAAAAATAAAAAATACAGCTAACAAGAATTATAGTCCTTGACTCTGTTCTAAATGTAATTTTGCTTTCTTTATTCTGTATTATATCTATTGATATTTTCTAAAAGTAAAAAAAAAATGTCCTTAAAAGTATGTGAAGTCGTTGATTTTTCCCTAATTAAAATACAAATAATATAACATTTATTAATATACATTTGAAACACGAAATATACTTAAGAGTTCGTGGGTCAATATCTTTAAAATGTATGACATATTTAATGTAAATCGGTTTAAGCATTAGTTAAGCTTAAGAATTTTCAGGTATTCATTTTTAAACACTGCAATTTCCATCCAGAATATGTATCTCAGAATAACAATATTAAAAGTCTACAAATAATAATTTAAAAAATAAATAAATAATGGAATATAATAATGCAAGGACACATTGATATAAAGGATATCGTGTTGTTATTAACGTAAAAGTCAAAGAGAAAGACTTAGAAACTTTTCAAAAAAAGCTAAGGATATCTGAATTCAGTATCCTTGAGAGCTTTAAGGCTTTGATAAGGGCAGCCCTCTTCAATTACGGAATATATTTACATTTATAGAGCACCAATAGATTTATTTCGAGTGCAATGCCGCCTGCCTCTGGGCATATTGATTAAATGGAGTTGTCGGTATTTAAAATAACAACTTGGTCATGTCTGCCTGGCCTAATCGGTTTTGCGTACAAATTTAATTTGCCAAAAGTGGCAGCGAAATGCAACCAAAAAGGCGAGCTGCATTTGAAATTATAACGCTCACACACTCGATCCCATCCTATCCACAATATCCAATATCCACGATTCGCGCCAATCCACGGCGATGAGGTGGTTCGTTCCATTGGCAGTTGCATTTCAGTTGCAGTAGAAAGTGCAGCCTGGAAGCTGTGTTTATAGACTTGTAGACTCTAAAGCCATAAATTTTACGCCTCAGCGGCAGTTGCGAATAAGGGTCATACACTCATACACACACGCTCTCCAGAAAGCACACACAAACACAGAGCCGACTCTCACGGCGCACAGTGAGTTAAGTTAGGAATAAGGAATTAGATTGGAATCGTAAAATTTAATAATAGATTTTATTATACTAGACAAATCTACTTTGGTTAACAAGAATAGCTTTGAAAGTATCACAAATATCTTAGGATAACAATTTTTTAAGAAATGTTTATAAAAAAATTACTCAATTAACTGATTATTAAAGGAGTTTTATAAGCTACCAATTTCTTTTATAATTTCATTTCTCCGCAATAAGGTTTATAACTTTATCATTAGACCTTAAAGAATTCCTTCACCCTTTTGTTAATACCAATATATTTTGGTTTCTTCATTATTATTTTAAAATAAAATAACTTAACAAGTTTATCTACGAAATTATAAATTTGATTCTCTAATTTTTTGACAACTTACCACAGTGCAAAGTAAGAATGCAAGATTTTTAGGGAAGAACAAACTTAAAATTTCCTCAAAAATAGAAAACCGAATTTATGCTTAATTATGTGTGACTTATGACTTTTTACAGCTCTGCAGTCAAGATCTATGATCCCCGAGTCAAGGATCAAGATTCTGTGCTCTCAGTGTGGTTGAGAAGCTTCGCATTTGTCCGTATCTTCCTGTACGTCGTAATATTTCTACTTTTAAGGTCCAGTTTTTCGCTAACAATAAATCACATGTGGCTGGGTCAATTTTAGTTCAGTTTTCGCCATAAAATCGACCACTGTGCGCGGAGCGGGAGGATGATGAAGAAGCTGATCATTGGCGGCGGCGGAGTCGCGTGCATTAAAGAAAATTGAGTGGAGGTGGAAGTGGAAGTTGCCGCCGAAAAAGAGGTCAGTAAGTGAATGTTTACAGTTAGCTTTTTGGGCAGATCAGAGAGAGCCAAGCTCCAAAGTCAGGCTCAAAAGATACAAAAAACAAACAAACTGCATATGACAGGCGTGACTCGGCTTTAAGCGCCAGCGCCCAGAACTAATACCCCGAACACGACAACTTGCGGATCCCGAAAAAGAAATAAAAATAAGAAGTCTGAAAACAGAAAACTGAAAACCGACAAACCAAATTTTAATTAAAAGAAAGCCTGTGTGCGGCACGGAGACGTAAAAACCTTTTGGCAGCCGTGCAATTTCTTTTTTGGCCAAATATTTGACGCCGTCCGCCGGCGGTTGTTGGGTTGCCAATAAAAATGGAAAGTGAAAATTGCGGCTGCAGTGGCAGTGCATATTAAAGAAATAAAAGCAAAAAATAGAAACAACCATGTGCGAAGAAAAGATGGCCATAATAAACGATAGAAGGCAAAAGCCACGCACCTGTTCTGCCAGTTTTCCGCCGCTTTTCCTTCCATCTCTAATCACAGCTCTCGGCCGTCCGCCGCAGCCTTGCGCGCGAGTATTATATAAATGCAATGCCTCTCGGATGCAGCGATAAATGGCGGAAATTATATGGTCGGGGTGAGAGTTATATTCTCGGCATTTGCGAGATGACATATTAAAAGAAAATGAAATTGCTTTGGGTGTTAACTGTAAATGCCAGCAGTTTTTATTTACAGTTAACACGCAATTTCCTTTTTTAGATCGTATAAACGAGTACAATTTTTTTAGAGTCCTTATTTATATTTTAATGTTTATTACTCTCATCTATTTATAGTTTTTACTTTTAGAAAATATCATGTAAATTGAAATTCGTATATAAATTTTGTTTATATTTATTGCAAACTTCCGAATTATTTATAAGATTGAAAATTTAATAAACTATTAATAAAATTGTTTAAAAATCTATAATAAAAATTCGGTAATAGGATTTAAATAAATAACTAAATTCAATTTTGAAAAGGTTCTGTGTTATTAAGTGATGTCCTCTTGAATTGACAAATGTAACACTTCTTTCTTAACAAACTAAGTCAAAAGTATATAAAAATTTTGCAAAGATAGCCACAAAATTTCAATAAAGATTATTAAAAAGGCGTTTATTTATTAAATTTATTAAAAAAAACGTCATTTTGTAACGGCTTTTGCAACTTTTTAATCATTTGCCATTCACAGTTGGGTACATCGAATTTCTCAACCTTTTATAAAGCTTTACGAATAGGTGCAAAAATTGGCTAAAATTATAATTTTGAAATAAAAATAAAATTTTTTAAACAAATAACAAGAAAAAGGGAATTTCAGGTAATGGCATTTATGTAATTAGGAATACAAAATAAATCCATTTTATATATATGGTTTTTTAATTGAATATATATAAAGTTTAATACAAATTTCCAGGCTAAAAATTATAAAAAAAAAGTACTGGTGTCATTTACCAGTTGTACTTTCTCAGGAAAACTTGTTCGATTTAAAAAGGTTATTAAAACTTGAACCGAAAAAATTAATAGGATCGACCTATCGACTTATTTCCAATAAAGTGACTATATCGATATATCGCCTTAATTAAAAACATCGATAGTATCTTACGTCGTAAATCTTCACTTACGTGGTTTGGTTGAAAGCTTTGGTTAAAATCCAGAATCTAGTACTTTCTAGTATTAATAGCGAGATAGCTCTCAGAGAGATTCGCTCTCGGCTCTCTCCTCTCCTTTTAGCAGACTGTTGTTATTAACAGCTTCAATTCGACCCCATGTACATGTTAACCCGAAATTCTACGTCCAAATACATGTTAACTCGAAATTCTACGTCCAAATACATGTTAACTCGAAATTCTACGTCCAAATACATGTTAACGCGAAATTCTACGTCCAAATACATGTTAACGCG